>SNQJ01S0155797.1:0-22393 GCA_010110895.2 Picea sitchensis | reverse complement strand
TATTTATTAATTCATGAATTTTCCTAAGGCTCGAGTCTCCATAGTATCCATAGTCTCCTTTTATTCCACATAAAATCCATTGTAAACTTTACCATATAAAAATTACAATCTCAATCTCCACAATGCATGTGGGATTTGGATTTTTTTTTTAAATGAGAATTTTAATGGAGGGTCAAGATTAATCCATGAAATTGATGGACGATTATTGAGCAACTATTCACTTATTATTGGATTATTGAATTATTGAGGGTTTTATAAATGATGTTGAGAATACATTTATTCTAATATTGAATCATTTCTTCAATATTTTATTTTAAAGAGAATACTTGTTGAACATAAAGAGCATATTTGGTTATTAAGAACCATTTCATATAAAACTAGGCAATAAATATTTTGGGGTTTATTATATAGAATTCTCCCTAATATGAGAACATCAAGATACATCTTTCAGATTCTAACAAAAGGAGTACCACCTCTATAAAAATGCAAGGGGGTATTTTATCCTTGGGAGTTTTCTGTCTGGATCTTGACCAATCTAAACATCAACAATGCCTTTTTGGAAATTGTTGTTAACATTTTTCCATAGTTTGAAAACCATACTACAAGTATTGGGTCTTATCTCTTGAGTAAGATGGAATATAATAGTGGTGAACTTGTAGAGAATTGATAGACTATTTTTGTTCAAGTTATTCTTGATATTATACTGCCAAGAGAAGGTATCAAATATTATGGGACTTCATCAAAAAATAAAAGTGGATTTACATGGACTGTTCTTTTGTTTGTTGCAGGTGAAAGTCATATGATTGAGTTGTGGGAAGAGAAACTCACTCTTGATGATTTGTTTGAGTCTACTAAATATTGTTTTGATAATTATAATGTCAAAATTGACAATTTTTGTTCTTGATTTGTAGAGCTACATTACGCCTTTGGTTAAGCAGGAACTAAGTATGCACCTTCTGATTAGTAGAAATAGAGTTATGTACTGTATCAATATCCTCATCATAGAGAATGGAGGAATACATTTGGGAATCAACAATATTTGAATCATGGTAGTAATTCTTTAGGTTGTTGAAAAAGAGATTTCATAAACAAAATTTTGGTCCAATGTATATTACTGGAGTGGAGTGTAGATATATTGATGATTAGTCATGGAAATATTTGAATAGGTTCTTCTAGACTTTATACTAATGTATATCATCAATTTTATAGTAGTGAAATTCTCCAATTTTTTCCTATTTATCTATTAGTTTATTGTTCAACTATATTTCAAGTGGTTATATCAGTCAACTAAGTTTCCACTTAATATTTTGTAGATAGATACATTGTTCGATGGTTTTTTATTAATTGAAACTTACCTAGTGTAACATACCCAACCTCTCAGGTCAGGTCATGCCACTTAAAAACTTAAACAAAATTACTTTGATACCAATTTGTAATGTTCCTTGACCACCCTCGTTGAGGACAAATCCACCTCATGAAAACTCAGTCTCAAGCTCTATTATAGGTAATTAAAACTATCCATGCCCAGACATAGACCTATTGGGCAATGGTAGATAGATATCTTTGTGGAATAATCACATATTACTTAACCGGAATAAATAGAGATAACATGAAAGAATACATGCAGTGAAACACATGATATTATTATAATAATCACAGACATGCACTAAAATACATCATTACCCATTAAACACATAAATTATACTTATCTCTTAATTGTAGTTCACTGAATGCTTGAAGACCTTCCATGAACCTACTAGTCTTAGACCAGGCTATGCATTACTCTCAACAGTGGGTCACCCTCGATCTAGGACTAGACTCCATCGGGCAATGGATTCCTAGGCTAGGAAAGGTCAACATGAAGTTGCACCAGTCTATAGGAAGGATTTCCTCCAAGGAGCAACTTACACCCACCGCTCAGAGACTCTCATTCCCCACATGCTTGTCCCACCCCAGGAATATACACCTTCATTGTCGCATAGTCAATTAACTACTCCACCTCCCTTCCAAGGCTTAAGCAACAAACCGGACATGAATTCTCATAGATCTTTAGCTGCTACTGGACTCCCTCTAGGAGAACTCACTTCCCCAATAACTCTCTCACCTGAAGAGAGTTTCTCATAGGCCTAACAACCTGCTTCTTCAACCACAAGCTTGAAAACCAACATCTTCAAATTACAACAAACAAATGAGTAAGGCAAGGGAAATGACTCAGTGAAATACAAAGGTTCACGATGGAGAAAAATGCTTTGGTTTCATTCTTATTCAGTGCATGTGTGAGCTACACAAGTGATGGAAAGAATATTGAGGATGAATTCATGGGTAAAATGGCAAGATGAAACAAAGGAAACCCGCAGGGTACAAGTTCACCAAGATATCAGTTCAGGTTCATTGCAAAGGTTCAGATGGTCGACAGTTCAACAATGGAATTCACGGTTTTTACTACCTCCTCCTAGTTGCATGCATGATTGGAAGGAATGGCCAAAAGATTAAAAAAATATCCCCAAAATAGTCAAAATCCCTACATATATTTTCATGTGCTTGATATGACACATGACACTCATGAAGTTTGTTCCTCTCCATTTGGAAGTCGTTCCCCTTATCCAAAGGAACTTAGGATAAATTCATATTCTCCTCACAACATCTAGAATAATAATATATATTATTCTTTTGGATTTATTCTCTTTAAGATTAGCCCCTTTTTCTAGCCTCTCACCCCCCTCCCTTACCCTGCCTAGTGGAGACTAGTCCCCCATACTCTTTCATCATGATCGGTCTACACATAGTGATGCTTTTATATTAATCATTTTAAAATTTACATGTACAAAACAAGATCTTATCCTTGGCATCCTAGGATCTCTGGCTGTTATAGAAAGGTTTGCCTCACTCAATTCAATCTTGCACATAAGGCCTTTTTCCATTTCCCTATGCAGACTTTTCATCCCTTTTTTCAAATCCCAGAGATAAAAATACAATTTTTCCACATATACACACCTTGTCTACTATACAACATGTGTATACACAGGTTGCACCACTACAACTCGTGTACATTGATAAATGTGCCCAAAAATGAAAAATAGTATCGAGTTTCCATGTCAAGACAGGAGATCAATGATCCTTGGCATTCCATATAATGGAAACGTACCAACTCAGCCCTTCCGTTCCACTTGAAGGATATAAATGGGTCAATTATGAGCTATGGAAAAGAGGAGAAAGAATTCAACTTTGAGAGCAAAGTTACTTTGGAGGAATTATTCACTTCACATTGAGTCTGCATCCCTTTATCCTTTAAGTTTGAACACAGTTTTCAGCCCCCAAGCTCTTCCTTTATTGAGTGAGAACTCCATTGTCTCTCTTACATGATCTTTCCTTTGGTGGAGGATTGAAGTGGTGGAGGCCCAGGTGGAAGGAACTTAGTTTCTTGGTTTCGAACCATGCCGACACAAAATTTTGTAACTTATTCACTTTTGCTTATCATATCTTAATATAAATACTCTTTTCTCATCCAATTCATATCTTGCAAATATTTGAATTATTATTCCATGGGAGTATTTGTTATGAATGTTAATGGATTATGCTATTAAATGTGCTAACATCATATATTATCACCATATCCTTGCATTTTTTGGTTGTTGAGAACCAATTACAGGTGTATTGCTTTAGGTCGAGTGCTCAACAGTGGACTTCATCGAATGTCTGGACGAGGTAGGAATTTTATCTTGTCTTTCTAGCATATTTGTTTATATAGCATACTTGAGAATAAAGTTGATTTTTGTAGTCATTTCTGTCTATTATCATTTTCCCCTAGCCATAGAGATATTTTCCTCGTAACAGAATTGGCGACCATATTGGGATTGAATCTTATTTCTTGGGGTATGGAGTGTTTTTCTACTTATATTTCTCTCATTCACATTGTATTTCTTTTCATATCATTGCTTGATAGCCTATGTTCACTCTGGGTCTAAGTCTTTCAACCTTCTCCTTAGCTTAGTTGTGTTTTTTACACATATACAAGGGTTTTTTCTTGACAGTCGTGTATATATGCATGCTATCCTTATGCAAGCTATGTACATACACACTTTTCCCTTGAACAGTCACGTACATCAACCTATTTTGATTGATTGTTGGATTTGGTGGTTGTTGGATAGGTTTTGATGATTGCTGAGTCTTCTTAGGTCTCTGTAGTGACTCTTAAGTGTCTGTAGGATGACAAGAAACCTGTCTTAGGTTAAATTTTCGGGCGCTTCCTTTCTCATCATCTTTTCATTTTGATTGTTCGTATACATTGGGATAGGTGTTTTACTCCTTGGTATCCTACTTGAGTTCTCTCTTTCTATACACAATAGAGTCTTTATATATCAAGTTGTTGTTCAGTCCATGCATTTTCATTTTTCTTATATTGAAAATACAAAAATATTAGGCATTTTCCATTGATTGGCATTTTGATCTTTTGAGTCTCTGTCATTTATCTTAGTGAATGTAAAGAAATATTGCATTTTTATTTAGAATTGCAGAATTGGATTGAAATTTTCAGTTTTAAGAAGGATATCATTCATTGGAAATTGAAGTTAGGACTTTTCATTGTATTCATATTTACTTTACTTGTCGAGTCATAACATCACCAGTTTCATGACTACACCTTTTGAGTAAGCATGGCCATTAAAATTAACGTTATAATTTAAATTTTATTAGTAACGATTTTATTTTCTAGGGTGCACAAACTAGCTAAGGATTTAGTGCCATGGAATAGGATTTTGTGAGTAAACTTATCCAAGGCTATTAAATCAACATATGTGTCTAACTAAGGGAGTGGAGAAATCCATTGTATAATTGGTAAGATTAGGAGGCTCCACTTACACTAGAGTTAATCACAAGGTCGCGCGAGGTCGGTTGAAGGAATATCCCCCCGATACCTTCTTAGTGTCAAAGATATTTTTGGGGATCTTGCTAGTGCCCTTACCTCTATGAGAGGCGATACTTTCAAGGTTTTAGGCTTTGCTACCCATCCCATACGGTGGACCTAACTTACAACTGCTCTCTTGTGCATCGGTTATACAGTGGTTTCTTAGTTTCTTGACTTAGATGCCACATAGGTTACTTGCAGGGGTTATTCTACAGGTACCCTGGGTCAGATAAGGGTCGGACAACACACAATCTTTATGGAGGATTAACTCTCTGGGGGGATCTGACCGACTAGTTTTTAAGCCCATGAGGGGCCCTTATAACTAATTATGTTACCTCTGATCTTTAGTAGGGAGTCTCAGGCCCCTCTTGGGTGAGGCATACCTACTATAGGGAGGGAAGCTCCTTTCAGCCACTTTACCCTGTTTGTGTGCATATTGGTCGTTTTATTATTTTTGGTGTTCTCTTTGATTACTAGTTGGATTTAGGATTTGGTTTTATATCTTGAGTCTTAAGTCATCGTGGAGTTAGAACAACTTCCCCGCCAGTCCCGTCGCTTGTTACAATTACCACCAGATTTATTAGACATGTTACACATACCTCCACTTTTCAGACATGTGATTCTACAAGGATGAGTACTAAACTAAGTCATCATAATACTGGGAGCCCCTCGAATCCCACACCTACTATAGTTAATGGCACCCCTTCGACTCCTACAACCACAATGGTTGTAGTGTCAGAGGCACAAATCATCATTTTTTTCCGTCCTATAATGAATTCTCAACCTATTTCCATGAACCCATTTGTGTCTCTTGGTCACTCACTGGGATATAATGTTCAGTCCATCCCTATGGCCTCTAGTCCCTATTCCTACGGTATGCCAAATTTTACTTTGCATTTTTCAAACTCCATCCTAGCCACTAGCCCTAATGTTAGTATTGGACTTGTGGGCACAACTCCTCCTTATACTCCTTTTTCGTTTGGTGGCTCTTATATCCCTCAAACGACTAATACCATGGGAGGCATTCCTTATTTTAACCTCGAGTATAAGATTATACTCAAGTTTTTTTCTATACCCCCACCTCCTCAGTGTCGATTCTAACAAACACGTTTGGCATGACAAATCCACCTTTATCCTTCATATTCACACCCATAGGAGGTCAGTTTCACACCTTGGGAAACCCCCAACCTGGAGCCACTCCATCTGGGGGAAATTTTTATAACCCCCATCAGAACATTCCTACTAGAATGATGCCCAACCAACTTCTTATGAATCAGCCTGAAAGAGGGTCTTACAATTCCAGACAGGGCCATGGTTCTTACCAGAACTCTGGATGGGCTGTAGTTCCCCAAACACAATCTTTACAGGGATATTGGGGCCAGATGTCGCAACCTCATCTCCCTTCTATGGCCATGCTTAATCTTCAAAACTTGTCTAAGTTGATGAATGACCTTGTGTGTCATGATCCTACATGGCCCCCCGTTCCCACCAATCTTCCTTCAAACATTCTGAAATTCAAAGGTAAGAATCGCGAGGATCCTAGTGATCATGTCACCACCTTTCACCTATGGTTCTCTTCAAATTCCCTTAATGACAATTGCATTCGGTTAAGATTTTTTCAACGCACCCTCATAGGGGTTGTTGAAAAATGGTATATAGAGCTACCTAGGGGGCATATGGGACCTTTATTTATATGGTGCTAGTATTCCTTAACCATTTCCAATTGTCGGTTTGTTACGATGTTGGCCTAGAAATTTTGTCGACCTTACACCAGGACACTGCCACTCATATCTTAGATCACATCCAGGATTGGCGTAGATGGAAGAGGTTGATCAAGACCTTCATACCCCGATAATTTATTTTAGAGTGGTTTTTTAAGTCTTTGTAGCCTCCTATCTTAAAGGGAATTTCTACATCTAGGGTTACATCTGAGGAAGAAGTAATATTCAAATCCCAATAGTTATATCTTATATACGCTGAGTCTGGGATGTTATACCATATTCTTCTTAGCGCACCGAGGTTAAACTATGACCCTAGAAAAGAGCCCGGACCTCATGCTGATGGAATTGTAGGCTCCGCCAATGTGAAATCCACAAACTTGGTGACAAGCCATTTGAAATATTTGTCTCTAAACTAGTCCACAGGAGGTCCATCTTTGTCTGTGTCTTCCAATCCCACTCAGTTGGTTGATGTACATTCTGTGCAATCGTCGACCGGCCCAATGGTAACCAGAAACCAAGCGAGAATAATAAGAAAGGATGTAATAGTAATCGTAAGGATGGGAATAATAATAATAAACCAAAGGACAATGGTAATAATGAGAAGATGAATAATAATGTTGGTGAGGGGAAGAAAGAAAAGTGTAAGGTGAAATTTCCCTGTAAGATTTGTATAGACGATCATCTTACTCATTTATTCCTTAAACTTGTGAAAGTTGTGAGGCTCTTATCTCTACTTCCTGTTGTGCTAACGAATCCTTTCCCACATAACCATCACATGGCCTTGATCTCCTCAAATGATGAAAATGTGGTCGGTGGAATTCAAAACCCACCGACACAAGACGATGATCATTTTTGTATCAATATGGTCAATTCTTGGGTTAATGTAGCCACTGGTATCACGATTACAATTCTTCACAGACTGTACCTGGTCTAGAATATCCTCCTCCTCGTCCGGAGACACACTTGCAGATCAAAAAACTAGAGCCATCGCCAAGTATTCCAAAAGGAGTACTCAAGCGCTCTACCCACAATTTGAATGCTAGAGCTGCCCAAAACTACTCTAATGTTGAGGACCTATGTCAAGATCCTTGTCCGATGTTGGCCCTGGACGTACTCCGGATGTGTCCCTCATAGAGGAATTCCTTGTTATCTTCCTTGGGAGCTCTAGACCCTAGTGGCTCAAAACTTATCAAGTTTGACGTCACAGATGTGAACCTTTGCTTGCCTTACCATGTGGCATTCCAAATCCACGTGGGTTACTTGAAGTATACCATCAATCGTGCAATTGTTGATGAAGGCGTTGCTACATTTGTGATGTCAATGATCTTTTGGAAAGCTCTCAGTTCTCAGACTCTCTCCTAATATCCGACCATGTTGACTTCTTTTGATGGTCGTTCCTTCTGCCCTCATGGTATTCTTCCTTCTTTTCTGGTCCAGTTAGGTGGGAATACGGTAGAGGTGGATGTCGAGGTGGTTGATGTGCCCCTCAATTATAACTTGTTATTAGGACACAATTGAACTTATGCTATGACTATTGTCGTATCATCTCTCTTCTGCACTCTTTGTTTTCCTCATGATGGGAAGATTGTGATGGTCGACCAATTATCCTTTGCATATTCTAGCCCCAATGCATCGGTTGGATCATCGATCCTCATGGTCAACCATTCTCAGTTGACAACTGATAATATTGGTGTCAGAATGTATTGATCCTTTATGGGTACCTTCGACTTCATGGAACTGATTCACCATGTTTATTCCATGTCCGGTAGGCTCATTTCATCAGAGAGATATGTTCCTTTCCGTACTTCCTATTTTAACAATCTGTAGACCCTACATTCCTCGACTATGTCTTTTGAAGGTCATTTTCATGCTAGAATGGCCATGCAACTATTATCAACGGAGATAGTGTATCAATTTTTTCTTGACTCTTTCTCCAATCTTGATCCTATTACCTCGCCAACGGACGAGGAGGATCCTGTTCTTAAGCCCGTGTAGGCCACTTCGTTGTATTTTTCACATGACTTCCTCTATGATACTTTACCCTTAGATGAAGCTATCATCGAATCCATGAACGGTTCTAACAAACCTTGGGATAGTATGCATCATCTCTCTTATTTTCTCCCAGAGCTTGCTAGAATCAAACAAGATGACTTTTGATCTAGTTTGAGTGAAATAGTTGGTGATGCCATAGTTCCACTTGATACGCATGACATTTATGCCAAAGGAAATATGGCGAGTATCTATCCTATTGTCATGATCAATATCTCTTATACCCCTGGAAAGATTCAAAATGTACATATCGATGCAGATTGTTCACTAGAAGAAATCTTGATCTACACCGAGCTCTTCAAGGAATTATGAGATGTATTTGCTTGGTCATATGAAGAGATGCCAGAAATCGACCCTTGAATTTTTGAGCATGAGATTAGAACTTATCTGGATGATAAAATTGTTCGACAACGTCTTAGAGCTATCAATCCCTGGAAGGCCCCTGCTATTAAGGCGGAGGTAGACAAATTGCTTAATGTTGGCTTTATCTACCTGGTTCCCTTGACTGAATGGGTATCAATTCATGTTCTTGCGAATAAGAATAAAGGAACCATCCGTGTATGCATGAAATTTCGTGACTTGATTAAATCTTGTCCTAAAGACAACTTCCTGACACCTTTCATCGATCATATTCTTGACGAATGTGCGGGAAACAAAGTGTTTTATTTCATGGAAGGATTTTCATGGTATAACCAAATCCAAATTAAACATGAGGATCAACATAATTCGTCATTTATTTGTCCTTGGGGTACTTTCGCATACCGAAAGATGCCTTTCGGCCTTAAAAATATTGGATAAGCCTTAGAACATGCTATGACCTTAACATTCCATGATATTAATCATATAGTCGAGGCTTGTATTGAAGATATTGTTGCTCACTATTGTAAGAGAGTGGATCACTCTAAGCACCTTCGGCTAGTTTTTGAAAGATGTTGTCATTATAGAATCCAGTTGAACCCTAATAAGTGCATATTTTGTGTTAGGTTTGGATGTCTTATAGTATTTTTAGTCTCCAAGACAAGGATCATGGTATATCCATTAAAGGTTGAGGAAATACTTTGATTTCCTCCCCATGCACTATTCGACAACTTCAAGGTTTACAAGGGAAAGCTAACTTTTTACGTCGATCTATAGTAAACTATGCCAATATTACTAAGGGTTTCATGCTTCTTTTGAAGAAGGACACCCATTTTATCTAGGTGAAGAAATCCTTGGTATCGATGCCTCTGCTGAAGTCTCCTAACTACAGTAGGGATTACTTGATTTATGTCGTCGCATTTGAAGAGACGATTGGTATGGTTTTGGTTCAGGAGGATGATGAGCTTCGTGAGCATGTCATCTACTATATTATTTGAAATTTAGTTGGTCCTGAACTCAATTATTCTCACGTCGAAAAGATAGATTTGGTTGTCATTCATGCAATCCAACGATTACACCATTATATATTGATTTGGAAGACTACTATGGTTGTTGATGTCAATCCATTTCAATACGTCCTTACTAGGCGTATCATAGGGGGGAAATACAATAAATGGATTGTCATTTTACAAGAATTTGATCTCAATTTCGCTTCTGCAAAATCCAAGAAATCACTAGTATTATTGGATAAATTGGTAAATGAAGACATAAAATAATCTCCCTAGATCCACCTGGATCTAGAACAAAACAAGACTAAACATGGTGCTTTCCCTAGGCTATAATCATCGAATATATTGTCAAAAAAAGGATGAGTAACATACCTTAAATATGGCTTCCTTATGTCTTTGCTGCCCCTGCTTCGCTGTGGTTCCCTTGTAATATTGATCCAACAATGAAACACAAACCAACCAAAGTGAAAGCAGCAAAAGTATATTCAATGACAACCTATGCATATGATCAAGGAATTATGCAATAAAATAAATATAATTCTATGGGAAATAAGCATGCCACTATATTATATTAAATAATAGGAAGAGAGACTCAATCAGATGCCTTGATGTTGTAAGGTTCCTTCCAACAGTTCCTTGCTTCCCACACACTTCTTTATCTAAGGATTATGAGACCATGGATTTGATAGCTACTCACAATCTATCTTGACAAAGAAAATCCCAAAGCCAACATACCAAGCTAACAATCTCAAGCAAAATCTCTAATCTCAAAGGCACAAGAACTTTCCAACCCAATCAAGCTCAAGCTAAGTTTCTCCATGAGAGCTCCTCTCCTTTTATAAGCTGAAGAGGATAGGGTGAGGAGGTTAGGATGTTCCCACTAAATCATGAAAGTGAGTAATATCCAAATCGTTCACAGGCCACGTCACCATAAAATCTTCTCCTTCTAGAAGCATCGAGAAAATGCTTGATTTTCCCATGTACGACGATTGTCGCGCCCTAGCTATAGTGCAGTCTGCGGAAAATATGCAACCTAGATACAGTACAACCTACAAAAATCAGGCATTTCTGCACCCTACATATAGAGTAGCCTGTAGAAATCCTCCTTAATAGGGTTTTTACAAAGGAAAATACAACTTCTTCTCTCAGGCAAAGTTCTTCTCCCTTATTTCTTCAGGAATTCAGGCCACTGACCCCTTTGAAGGCAGCATATAGGTTTACATCATTAATGGTCATAAGGGTGACGAAAATAATGTGTAACAACTAGTCTTAACAGAGTTAATATCGGACTTCCCACAATTGGAAGAGAATGTTATTCATGTTGATTCGTTTGCGGATGAACATATTTTCCTTGTCTCATCGTCCCACCCCTGGTATGGAGACATTGTTCTCTATCTTCAAACTTTGAAGTTTCCTTAGTGTCTCTCATGAGATGACCGACAACATGTATGATACCAAGCTAAGAATTACATTATCGTCAGCAACACTTTGTATCGTTGAGGAATAGATAATATCTTATGTGGTGTTTTAACTCACGAAGAAGCTGAGTCAATTATAAACAATTTCCACAATGGGGCTTGTGGTGGTCATCTATCCGGGCTTGCGACAACCCAGAAAATTTTTCAAGTTGATTATTTCTAGCCATCTATATTTAAATATTGTGTTGAAGAAGTTAAGAAGTGTCACCCCTGCCAGGTGTTCACTCGTAAAATTCACTCGCATCCATCCCCTCTTCACCTAGTCATTACCATTGGTCCCTTCACCAAGTGGGGGGTGGACCTCGTGGATTGCAACTCAACTTTGGTTGGGGGGAATCAACACATTATCGTGGTCATATACTAATTTACTAAGTGGACCGAGGCCATGCCTACAGTTAAATCCTATAGGAATACTGCCACCTTCTTCTATTCAATGAAATTATCGCCAAGTTTGGCATCCCAAGTGACATTGTCACTGATCACGACAATCACTTTCATAACAAAATGATGGAAGAGATAGCATCCAATATGGGTTTTAAGAATGGTCATTATTCCCCTTACTACCCCTAGGAAAATGGATAGGTAGAGGCCTTCAACAAGTCTCTAAAGACCATTTTGCAGAAAAATGTCAACCAGAGTAAATATAACTGACATATTATGCTATATCCCACACTCTGGGCATACCAAACCTCGGTCAAGAATGTCACTAGATTTTCTCATTTCCATTTAGTACATGGTTTGGAGTCAATAATACCTATTGAATGCAAAATCCATTCTCATATATTGATAGTCGCACTCCTCCCTAACACTTTCGATCTCGAGGGACTCCTCGTACACCTATAGAGTCTCGACAAGCAACGTCGAGATGCCTTTATAGCTATCGAGGTGAATAAAAGACATGTCAAGGTCCAATAATATAAGTCTGTCTATCCTCGGTTGTACGTTGAGGGTGAATTGGTCCTTTTATATGATCAAGCCAAAGAACCGCTGGGGGCACACAATTTCAAACCTATGTAGCATGATCCCTATATCATGCGATGTGTCTGAGAAAAAGGATACTATGAGTTAGAATATTATGAAGGGAACATGTTGGCTGAGCCCAGAAATGGGCTCTACTTGAAAATATATTACACTTGAGGCCCAATATTGGGCATAACTCTTTGTATACTAATGTAATTTAGTGTATATACTTTTCCCTTTATTTTTTCATCTTCAACTTGCTTATCGAGTTCTCCCTTGGTTGGAAGATGTCAACGAAGTCTTTGGTCTACTTAGGATTCATAGACCAAGCCAGTCATCATACACAGAACTTGGCTTCTGCTGCTTGGGTGGTTTACTCACCCAAGGGTCTACTAGTGTCTTCAAGTGGTGTATGCCTAGGGTCATCCACGAATAATGTGGCCAAATATAGTGCCATTATAGAACTTTTGTGCGATTCCATTTCACATGGTATTCTCTCTTTGGAGGTTTGCCTAGATTCCCAGTTAGTAGTATGTCAGTTGAACGACAGTTACCATGTGCTCTATCCTACATTACTCCGACAATTCCTACATGTATGTCTTTTAGAGAGACAATTTGACTTTATTACTTATCATCACATACCTAGGAGTTCTAATTATGTATATTATGTTTATGCTAATTTTGTTTTAGATTGACATTTGTCACATAACTAAAGCAAAGAAAACAGTCTCATCAATGTACACATTGTAATACAAGTAAATCCGAAGAACCCTGTTTTCTATATATTTCAAAAAATATGATGTTTATAGTACAAAATTGGGGCCAACACCCTCAATACACATATACAATCGATAATACAAAATCCATGACATATACACATGTGGTGTCGAATGTGTGTCATGATAGAAAACTACAATGTTTGTGAGATGCCGAAAGACTCGCAACCAAGCTCTGGGCACACCAACCACTTTTCATTGCATGGACTCCAATAGATCCTCTACCTGAACCATTAGAATCCTATGTGTCAAACAGACAAGTTGCCCTACATAATTTGAAGGATTCTCTCTACTTCTCCTCCGATGACCTCGTCTCCCTGGTGCCTCTGATGATGTCATGGAAGCCCATCCCACCATCGTAGATCTACGTCTACATCACAAAATTTTCTAGTTATTACTTAAGAAGCATCCTAAAATATATTTTTTTTACTATACAAAAATAAAAATAAAATAAATATTTAAAAACTTTGACATACCTATGTTCCCGTAGGCGGTCCCTGGAGGCAATGGCATGGCAGGGTCCCCTCTAAAGTCAATCCCTACATAGGGGTAGTCATCCAGATAAATGAATTGTCGCCTCCACCAGTAAAATAAGTCCCCGTTGTAGGGTGTGGGCACCCTCCCTCCCCCCTTCCATCTCACTACCTTAGTCCACCATGCCATGGATGGATTGTGAGGTCCTCGAGGAATTGTCTTAACTCTAGGTCCAAAACCTGAACTCACTCAAAGAAAAAGCTACACAAGATAGATGCAAACTCGAAGTTCCTCTTGTCACCCTGTTTTCATTATGTCAACTAGATTTTCATATTATCTAGTAGTGAGGTGCACCAATCATACATCGTGGGTCTCAAACACTCTATAGATTAGAACATGAGTGGCCTCGAAGCCTGGTGCAATGAATTCGATCCTGTGATCCTGGTCAAAATGAGGACAACAATCTTGAGGCTGAGATTGTTTATTGCTCAGATGGGGAGTTGACTCCTGACCTTTTCGATCCCTGTTACAGAGTGATCTTCTATGTACTCTTTTATATTCATACCGCTCCCAGCTCCCCGGGCTTTGAGTTTCACCACCTCACCATAGTCCAATCAAGAAATATACCATCAAGGTTGAAGCTCTCATTGTCTGGATCCCAGTAATCCATGAGGAACTGTAGCAACCTCACTTGGGCCCTCATCCCTTTGAGTGCCCAAAATTTGTACAACCCGCATCTTTTCAAGGCCATTTTGGCCCCCAAATATCTTTCCACAATAACATCTACCTCCTCATGTTCCCTTTCCCTCCATTCTAGCACCATCCTTCCAGAGAAATATAATTTTTTGAGTTAGAAACCATCAAAAACCTTTATTACGGACTTGTATGTGGGCTGAAACATTCAGAGTTGTGTATAGGGATGAGTACACACAGCTTGAATTTACACAGTCATGTATAACCTCGTGTATATGAGACCCGATGAGTGGTAGACGATGTACACCAAAATACTTAATTTGCACCCTAATTAACTCAAGTTTTGAAACCTAAATAAAAAATGTAATCCACTAGAAAGGAAGAGGAGGGGAAGAGGAATTACCTAGTCTAGACGGTCTCTGATTCCATCACTCAATGATCCCACAATCACTAGTTGAGGAGGTAATTTGGTCCAATTTTCACTATTTAGGTAAAAAGTCAAAATGACATAGTAAAATTTGGTTTTTGTTACTATTTATAGCAATTTTTACCCACTTTCTATAGTTTTGGATAATATTTTCTCCTAATGGACGAATACAACAGTGGATTGAGTTGGTTTTTGTAGTTTTTGCCAGGGATTCTTGCGGTTTTTAGCATTATGTTGACTGTTCGTAACTACGGGCAGATATTTTCTCTACCCATCATATAGGATAGGTATCCATTCCATCATGCACACTTGATTGTCCTATAACTATCACTCATATGCCTTAGGTATGAACCCATTTCTTGTGACACAAAACCCTCCATCTTCTACAAGACGTGTCGTTATCAAGTGGTAGAGACTTACCAAACATGGGTACCCTAGTTAGATCCTCTGCTTCTTTTGGCGCCCATGCAGAATTGTTTTTGTAGGACTGGGAGTCCCTTATAGTTAATACATGACTTTATGCTGAGCCTCATTTCTCACTCATAAACATGCTAACATATACCTAGAGGATTCCCAACTGAGTTATATTTAAGCTCTTTTCCAACTTGTTTTCAAAAAGAGAAAAGATTGTCGAGTGAACTTGTCTCTTTCACACTCGTAAATTGGATTTGAAAGGACATCTATTTGGTATAATTTTATCCATTTTGAACACCAAGTAGACTAATATTACGAAAAGGAATATTTTTTGGCATTAAGTTGTGATTGCATCTCATGCCCTTTCTTGGAGTATTGAGCCTATAGTCAATTCTCTCTTTGCGTTATAAACCATTTTCCTCAGAAGTTTTGCATCCTCAACCAAGCATAGCCTCATTTATATCCTTCGCAACTTGACACCCTATACCCAGGAGGGAACATTACCTCGATTTTTCATCTCCCGCATGCACCTCCTTGCATTGAGCATAGGTCCGTTCCACTATTGGAACTAGTTTTTCTTACTTGCGACACTTGTTTCCTCCTCTGTATCATAGCATTCATTTAACTATGAAAGAAAAAGGATGGGTGGGATAGGAGTATTATCTTATATTGGAAGCAGTCATGATGCCTTTGAACAAAGAACAAAGTTATTGAGTCCACTTTTCATCATAATTTTGGGTTTAGCATGACCTTAGGAAGATGAGCTCGTTACAAATAGTTTTTTCCACTGACTGGTTACCCTTCCAATCCCTATGGAGAACTTGACTGATGCCTCCTACATCTCATGGTTTCATCATTGAGTCTATGTTGTTAGAGTCTTCCATATGTCTCATGCTCTTGATCAAAGGAAGTCTATCAACCCGTGTTGTCCATTCCTCAGAACTCTTGACTTTGTATGTAGGCGATATCCTCAGTTTTTCTCAGAATCACATGATTTTGTAGTCCTATTATGCACTATGGTCCTCATTTCATCATTAGTAGGTAACCTTGAACCCAACAGTTGACATTTCATCATTGGTTGTTGACTAGGTAGTTTCCCTTGGGTTCGACGACAAGACATCTATTCACACATTGGGATTCGTGTAGTGTATGGGATGTCATTAGCCTTATTGGTGGTTTCCTCACCTTTTTCAATATTTTTCCTCATTGGATGTTATTCAGAGGGTATTTTTCATGTACCGATTGCGCTTGGAACACGTGAAAGATGCACATGGTCATTGGTTCGTGAACATGTTCTTCATTCGATTTCCTCCAAATCATGAAGCTCCTGCTTTGTACCTCATAATGAATGATGAGATAATCCTTAATGCTCTCCTTCCATAGAATTCAACTCATCTATTCTGGAAATGAGGACTAGATTCCTATAAGTACCTTGAGGCTTGCAGTCATTAGTGGCAGGTTCCCTCATCATCGAAAGTTGGGAATACATCAATGTCTCCTGATCCATGGATTCTTCAAGTGTTCGACCTTGACTCCTTTATTCACACTTGTAAGAATGTGCTCGTTTCCTTGATACCTACTTTCATCATTGGTAGGTTGTCTCACATTTGTTAACGATATACCTCAACGATCGGTAATCAAACGATGTCTCATTATGTTCGACCTTAACTCCTTTATTCACACGATGTAGACTTACACCTTTAGTAGAATGTGTAGAAGACTTGAAGACATCAGTATGTGGCCACATCTTTCCTAAGTTTTTGCCACATTTTCATTGGACCAGTACCTGTTTGAATTCAGTGATCATGGGAGATCAAATTTTACTCCATTGTATATAGATATCTTCATATTGATTTTCACATTGGTTCTACTGGGCCTTGTTCATGACTATGACAACATTTTTCATGTAACCGCATTTGTATTTTCCTATTCATGGCCACAGACAGTTGTTTGGTATATTTTCACATGGATCTGCAGTGTAATTCAAATTAGCATCCATGTATGCAAAGTCAGTGCATATTGTAATGAGCAACTAGTTCTTCTAGTCGGTTCCCCGTCACTCCACTTCTAGGTTTTAACAATGTATTTCGGCCATTACAGATACTCCTATGACCTCACACATTAGGGGGAATCTATTATAGAAATATTTTCCTCACCCCATGCAATATTGCACATAAGGCCTTTTTCCATTTCCCTATACAGACTTTTCATCCCTTTTTTCAAATCCCAGAGCTAAAAATACAATTTTTCCACATATGCGCACCTTGCCTACTATACATCATGCATATACACAGATTGCACCACTACAACCCATGTACATTGGGAAATGTGCCCAAAAATGAAAAATAGTATCGGGTTTCCATGTCACAATAGGAGATGAATGATCCTTGGCCTTCCATATACTAGAAACATTTCGACTTGGCCCTTCAGTTATTCTTGAAGGCTATAAATGGGCCAATTCTTAGATATGGAAAAGAGGAGAAAGAATTCATCTTTGAGAGCAAAGTTACTCTGGAGGAAATATGCACTTCACATTGAGTTTGCATCCCTTTATCCTTTAATTCTAAACACAATGTTCATCCCCCAAGCTCTTCCCTTATTGAGTGATAAATCTATTGTCTCTCTTACATGAGCTTGCCTTTGGTGGAGGATTGAAGTGGTGGAGGCCCAACTAAAAGGAACTTAGTTTCTCGGTTCTGAACCGTGCTGACATGGAAGTCTGTAATTTATTCACTTCTGTTGATCATATCTTAATAGAAATACTATTTTCTTATCTAATTGATATCTTGAAAATATTTGAATTATTATTCCATGGGAGTATTTGTTATTAATGTTAATAGATTATGCTATTAAATGTTCTAACATCATATATTATCACCATATACTTATGTTGCTTAGTTTTTGAGGACTAGTTGCATGTGTATTGCTTTGGGTCAAGTGCTCAATGGTGGACTTCATTGAACGTCTGTACGAGGTAGGCCTTTTATCTTTTCTTGCTATCATATTTGTTTATATAGCATACTTGAGAATAGAGTTGATTTATGTAGACATTTTCCGTCTGTTGTGGTTTTCCCCTAGCTATAGAGAGATTTTCTTCATAACACTTTCCCAACTATCACATAAGCCTCCTAGATTATCATTGCTTGGCTTACCAACCTATGAAACATGTTTACAATTCATGATTAAAAATTAGGGCCTTGGCCTTGGCGTATTACAATCCCCTCCTCTTATTTTTGCACTATCCTCAGTGGAATTCTTTTACACCATATCAACAAGATTTTAAAAATCTTCAAAAAAATGCAGGTATCATGCCCGCATTGCATCCTCATGCTCCCAAGTAGCATCCTTAGGACCATACTAGGTCCATTGGACCTTTACAATCCCTATGGATCGATTTCAGAGAGGTTTGATTTTTTAGTCCAGAATCCGTACCATATGCACTTGGATAGCGCCTTCTTGCTCCACCTGAATCATATTCCAATTAATTACATGATTAGAATCAAGTATATATTTCTTGAGAAATGGTACATGGAATACATTATGAACAGACATAGATGAAGGAAATGAAATCATACAAGCTACTGGACCAATCTTCTCTAGGATTTCAAATGGTCCACAATATCTAGCTAACAACTTGGAATAGTTTCCCAAATTCAGTGAAATTGTGTTGTCCTTAACCTTCAAGAATACATGATCACCCACTTTAAACTTCATGTGAATTCTACCCTTGTCATCATAGTTTTTCTTCCTATCTTTGGAAACCTTTAAATTATGTTTAGTCCTCAACATTTTCTCTTCCATTTCTCTGAGCAATTCTGGCCCAATCACTGCCCTATCGGCTGGATTGTCCCAGCTTACAGGTGTGTTTCACTTTATTCCATAAAGTTCTTCAAATGGGATCCTCTCCAAAGTTTCTTGGTACCCATTGTTGTAAGCAAACTCTACCAAGAATAGATAGTCTTCCCACTTTGATGGTCTGTACATCACATACATTCTTAGCATATATTTTATTACTTAGTTTTCCCTCTCTGTCTTCCCATCAGACTCAAGATGATAGGTTGTACTGAAGTCCATATTGGTTTCGAACCCCTTTAATTATCCCTTCCAAAATTTTGAAGTGAATTTTGGGTCTTTATCAGACACAATTTTCTTGGGAATACCATGCAATTGGACCACTTCCCTTATATAGATATCAACAACATTGGTTGCTTTGTGAGTATTCTTAAATGGAATAAAATGGGCATCCTTGGTAATCTTGTCCATCACTACCATGATAGAATCATGATGCTTGCTTGTCCATGGAAATTTCGTGATGAAATCCATTTTCACCACCTATCACTTCCACTCAGGAATTGGTAATGGTTGCAACAACTACGTCGGGTGTTTATACTTAGCCTTGACCCTTTGACACTCCATACATCTGGAAATGTACTCAAATTTTTCTTTCTTTATAGCTGGCCAATAGTATTGGCTCTTGACTGCTGAAACTATTTTCTGATATCTTGGGTGTCCCGCATAAGGCACATTGTGCATTTATTTTAAGATCACATTCCTCAATTCAAGAGAATTGGGTACATAAACCCTATTTATGTACAACATAACTCCATCATATCCCAATTTATAATCTTCAACCTTTTGTTGCATTTTACCTTGTTGTAGTTTTGTCACTAACTCCATGTAATGAAAATATTCTTTTGTAGCCTCATAAATTATGCCTTTAATATTAGTTGACACATGCTAATGGTTTTAGCATGTAGTTCATTCACTCTCATGCTAAGTTCATCAACCACTTTGTTCTCCTTTCCTTTGATGTGCTTGATGTCAATTTCATATTCACAAGGGAATTCCAACCATCTTCTCTGCCTTGCATGTAACATAGGTTGTGTTGGCGACAGAAGTCACTCCTGGATTGCGGCAAGAGAAAAGCCCGACGCCCATCAGTTTATGTCATGATTTGTGTATGAAAGCGGTGATTGAATGGAAGTAAACTCAGAAGATATTGTTTCAACTCCCAAACTAGGTCAGGTATGCATAAGTAGGTGAGGTCCTAATAAAACTTCAGACAATGAGTCGTAGTAAGGGTGAGTAGGGGGAAGACTTGTATCAGAGATATGCAAAGGTCTGTCGTAAACATCAGGTTTCTAACAAACTGTAGGAGAAGGCATCTAAACGTAAGATCTTCTTACATTCAAATGCAGGAAACCAGAGAATACAATGATGCCACAATAAAACCTTTATCATAACATGATTGCAATAATTCATGTGAATCCATCGATCATGAACTCTCTCAGTATGAGATGAAAATTAGATGGAGTAAGAAAGACTTTCGGTCATAAAACAAGAAATCCCACACACAGATGCATAACCAAAAAGATAGAATATATGTTAAAACTTTATAGTCGGGAGCTTCTCTCTACCATCAATGCTTTACAAAATACAAAGACTGAGTTTATATACTCAGAGAAATTCGCCTAACAGAGGCATGCCCAGTCACCCAAGTCTTGGTGTCCCTTCAGTCAGACTCGTATTGATATCCTTCTTCAAACGCCACTTTAACTGTGCATGGATCCTATAAGGGGGGTAGTTGAACCATTAAAAACTGAGCTAGCGTGTACAGACCTCCTCCGGCTAGTTGAGAACTTAGCATGAATTCTCTGGAAAAATGGGTACACAAGATCCCCTCGAGCAGACCGCTTGCTAGACCCTCCATACCTCACACTTAATGAATGAGGAGAGGTTTCAACCACCCCTTCTTGCCTTCATTTACTCCAAGCACAGACCAAGATCGAGGTCAGGCTCGATGGCAACTAGAGGTCATGATAGGCCTCTCTGTGACTGAAACCCGACACCTTTGATCCCTTTTGCACAACTCTTTCTTTCCCTAGTGACCACAGGCTGTGACCCTGTGTTTACTCTCAAAGGCACTTTTGGCATTCGCAAATAGGAAGGGGCTGATCCCTGCTTCTTGAAATTACGATGAGAGAAACGCCAAGACGGCTTAATCTGGCGCCACGCGTCCCTCTGGATCTGACGATTATGAAATCTCTCGACGATGCTATACCTTGAGCCTTGGAATCGTAATGGGCGAAACGACAAGGAACCTGATCACGCGCTAGGTGTCTCCTGTGGGTGGATGGCTGATATTGCCCCATAATACCGAGGGCCCTTCTTTGGGCGCCTTTGGTGCTTTCGGGGTTCAAGGTTTCGAGACATAGGACAACAAGGAACCTTCACCCTTCCAATCCCCGAATGTCGAAACACCGACGCGACTAGATCCCGCTCCATGCATCTTCTAGATGGATGGCTGCTATCTTTCCCTGCACATAATATGGGCGCTATCCATTGCACTAACCTCGGTGCAACTTTGTTAACTGCGATTTCCCACTGATCGTCGATCTTCTTTTATATATGAATCTAGGCCGTTGACAACATAATTTTTCCCGCTCACTTGATTTTTAGCTTGAAATGGGGCTTTACGTGCTACGCTTGGGCGTTCTTCGTGCAACCTATAGCTCTGGATGCTCTCGGGCCCAAGACAAGAATTTTTGCTAACATTAGGCTCCATGGGGGATAGAGTCGTCCCTGTGATGCTCCAAGAACTCATTCCACAGCTTCAGTGCCTTGCTGTTGGGCTATGGAGTCAGGCTCAAAACATCCCACTGCTGAAAATACAGGCTGAAAAATAAAAGCAACAAAATAAAGATACATGCTCAAAGAAGCTTATTTATATACAATCCTAAACTAATAAAACAATTTACATGGGGCTAGGTGAAAGAAGACTTCCACCATAGCCAATCAAGTAACTTCCTGAAGGGAAGCTCTTTCTTTCTGTCAATGGTCACCAGTAGATGGTGTAACCGTGACAGTAGAACGGCTACGCTCTTCAACTTCTCCTCACAGGGTGAAGTCGATATGGAATAGGGCGGCTCCAAGGGATAAAGGACATGCCACTCCATGTACCCGCTGATAGGATCATAGAATGAGTGGAAAACCCTGTGAAAAGGGTAGCAGCAGGCCTGCTCTACTCCACAGCTACTCCTACAGGGCTGAACTTCATGAGTCTGCATAGGTGAATGGGCGGGCTCTAGGAAGGAAGTCATATGTTCCACTGATTCTTTCTACTCTTCTTCT
>SNQJ01S0155796.1:34576-47336 GCA_010110895.2 Picea sitchensis | reverse complement strand
GGCCCCGGAAGTTAAAACCTGCTAAAAATAGTAAATTGCCAAAATGGCCAGAAAACTGTTTTGAGCCATTTGGAAAAGGTGGGTGGCCATCGATATCCACCTGGATCATGCACCTTGCTCCATTACTGCATGCGTGTACATGCTAGCTGACCCAAGACAGCCCGTGTGTAGCTACAAAAGCACAAAAAAAGGAAAGTTGTTGACGGAACACACAACTTTGGGTAGGTTAACTAAACCTTTCGACCATGCATGTCCAGAAATTCAACCAAATACCTAGCTCCTTCTAACCTATAAAATAAGGTGTAGGGTTCCCATTTGGAGAAGGAGAATCATAGTAAAGAAACTATACCCGATTGAGAATTCCCTTTGTCCCAACCTTTATCCATCCTTCTGCAAAGAGAAGTATAGAAAAAAGTAGTTGGAAGATAGTGGAAGAAGAGCCTAGGACCAGGATTTGGGAGCATTAACCGACTTTATCATTGTAAGGTATCCTTTTGAAGTTAATAAAAGAAATTTTTTTCCCGTCCCGCCATATGAGATGGTCATTATTGGAATATTGATTATATGATTGATTAAATATCTAACCCATTATTTCATAGATCAAATGCATGTGGAGTTATTTGTTTGTCTTTAGTGAATGCAGGTCAGCATTGGGAGGAGAGTTGCAGGCAAAGAACAACCAAGCATCAAAAGGGATCGGCATCAAACATGAAAAATAAGGTACACCAACTTAATCTCTTGAGCCTTGTATTTACATATGGGCATGGGATGATGGTAAAAAATAAGAATCTTTAGATCATTTGTGCATGCATGATAAAACCCTTAGTGCTAGTCCGTAGGAGGGATTTCCCATCCACAACATAATTTGCGACCATACTGGGGATATCTAGGGTTTCTAGGAATATTTTTTCTTGGGTATTTTTAAGAACGGGTTTCATTTCCTGTTTTTAAAGTTTCTGCAAAATTCTGAGCTAATAGAGTTTCTTTTCTTGACTGCATTTTTTTTTTGAGACCCATAGAGGTACATGCGACCTGTATAAGGTCTGCACGTGTGTACCCGCACCCTACCTTCTCACAGCCCGCGTGTACATGCTAGCTGAGGAAGTGTCAGTCGCGTGGTCGATTCCAGAAAATTTCTTTTAGAGAGGTAGTCATCCTCTCCCCTATCAAAAATAATCCTTCTCAGGGGTTTTCTGGAACTCTTTCTAGTCTTTGTTGTTTGCAGTCTATAGATTAGGTTTCACCTCAGATTGGTTTGTTCTATGAAGTTTTCCTTGAATTATTTTCTTTTTTCTGTTAAAGTAAGTGTGTGAGTCTTCAAGAGATCCTGGTTCTTAGTACCAGTAGTCTCTGCCTGGGCTGGATTGCCTATCCTTTCATTTGTCTCAGAGTTTCAAAGATACACGCGACATGTATAAGGTTAGCACACATGTACACATGCTCTGACTTTACACAACTCGCATGCACACACTTATTGTTGAACTGTCGGTAGTGTGCTTGTGGATAAATGTTTTGTTGAAGGTGAGGCAGTCATCCTTTCCTTTGACAAGAGTTATACCTCTCAGGTTTTTGTTTCTCTATCATAGCGATCAGTAACTTAGGTTTGATCACAACAATAGCTTTCTTTTTCATTCAAAAGTTTTCCTCAAAATTTTATTTTTATAGGGTTTTTAGACAAGTGTGAGAGTCTAGTTTTAATTTTCTTGTGTTTGATTTTTAAAGTGACTCTTTGTGATATTCTCTTAGGCCAAAAGTTTTCTTGGTTTTTACTTGTTGATATTTTTCCTTTTTTCTTTGTGAGTATTCAAATAAAAAAAAATCTTTTATTTCTTTGTTTGGTTAAATAGTGTTGTTTTGCATCAGTGACCAGGGAAAAGTATTTTCTTTCATAAGTTCTTGACGGTTTACTTAGATCATAAGTAGCTCGTAGTCGAGTGAAATCTTGCTTTGATTTTGTTATTCAGAGATCTTAGAAAAATTTTAGTTTGAAAAGTTGTTTAAGATTTGAGTCAAGTGAAGTTATGTTGTTTCCATCTTTTTGTTTATTTTTCTTTCGTCTTTCAAACATCACTAGTTTCACTTTCATAACCTTTGACTTAATACAAGCCATAAAAATTAATGCTAAATCTAAAATTCATTAGACTTTTTATGTTTTTAGGGTCAACCAACTAGTTTAGGGTTAGGGCCTTGAATTAGGTTGGAGAGGAAACTCTTCAAGGCCATTAAATCAAACATTCGAGTCTGAGTTAGGGAGTGTCAAAGTCCAGTATCATGAAAGTTATCTGGGACCCCCCTCTAACACAGGGGCTAAACATGAGGTCGCGTCTGGAAATGTAGTGGAGATAACCCCTCCAAATTTGGACCAATCGTAGTGGAGAACACATATAGAGGGCTTGTCTTGGGATTTCATCCATTACAATTGCCACGAACATTTGTGGGTCTTGAATCCATTTGAGGTCCTCAGTTGTCTTCCGTACCACTTTCCTTTGATACCCTTGACAAGTTTTGGGCTCGATACCCTGCTCATTGTGGTCTACTTGACTTTCGACTGTACCCGCCTAGTGATTGTTCGTGCACTGGCATCCTAGTTGCCTATCTTTTTAGAGACATACACAGGTGACTGTGGGGGTATACCGCAGTACCTAGGATAGACATAGGGCCATGCTTTGTAGAGTATACCTGGAGGGTGCTTCCGTGTTTGAGTTTCACTTGCACCGGTAAGTTTCTCTAGTGTTGGTTGTTGTAACAATTCTTCCAACTAGTTTAGTGTTTGTTTGTTTTATCTTGGAGGGACCTTTTTAGAGTGTGTTGTTTTTTGAACAAATAGAAAGACCTAGTGTGTCTTTGATCTTCTCACATAGTGGAGGATCATGAGCTCCGTCGGTCACAAAGGCTTCTGGGCCTATCACCGGTTACAATGGATCCATCTCCGCCACCACTAAGGTGAAAGCTAGACCAACAAAGGTCTTTTGAAGCGACCAGGTCACAAGAAATTGTACCTGACCAACATTCGGAGGAAATGACCATTTTAGACTTTGGAGCGAAATCTCTTGCTCCATCCAAAACTCCAACCACTGATCTTTCATCACCCATCATCATACCAATTCACCCTTACGAGTGCCAGACAATGTCGCACACAACAATAGAAACAAATGTTGTCACTTCTTCTGGGAATTCTTCAATTCCCACTACGGTTGTCACCACAGGGGATTTTCCACCTCCTAACCCATCGTTATGGTTCTGAGCCACCATGGTCTCAACCACCTCTACCTCGAATAGTGGTCCAATCTCGTCTATGGCGATGGCCACAACCCCTTTCACACCAAGTGCGACAGGCCCTCCATTCTCATATGGGATGCCTAGCTTAGGTATAAGTCCTATACTTTCCTACTCCAGTTCACAAACTCTAGGTCTAGGGGTAATGAGATCTAACGCTCCTCTGCAAGGCCATATGGGGGGAACTTCAACTCCTTTTAACTCTTTTCCTTAAAGGGGAGTTCATATACCTCCTTCATCCCCTTCGTTCGGTGGCACCCACTAGCCATCCGCCAGGGCACCCTCACACCATAGTTTATTTGGAGTAGGGAGTCAAGGACCACCCACTCATAATATGTCAGTAGGTTCGACACCATTTTATTTGTTCAGTGCATTTGGTAACAACATTTTCTCATCAGCTACTTTCCCGACTGGGGGCAACCCCGGCTACAGACCACCTATTCCTATGCAGGGTACTATTCCTACACAGGAGGCAAACCTAGAAACTTCTTCGACATCAGGACCTTGGAATTCTTGGCAGGGATCCATTCCCTCGTCAGGAATCTCGATCTAGGGTAATTCTTTTCACAACCAATGGAACCCCGAACAAGGTACTATGCATATCCCATGGGATCGGCATGGGGCAACCCTTCCCAAAGTCCTCCAAATGTAATGCACGCCCAACCATCTACGTCCTATTTTTGGAATCAGCTGATGATGTCTCCTCATACGTAGAACCTGTATGCTCATCATGGCCATGTTTTTTACGAGAACCCAGGCCAGCAGCCGAACTTTTCCTGGCAACCTAGTGCCAATCAAACTCCTGGTCCCTTTTTCCATGGTTATCACCAACAACCCAAACTACCTTTCCTGGCAACCTTGTATTTTCCAGACTTGACAAGGTTGTTGAATGACCCTATTTGTCACGATCCACGTTGGCCCCCTATGCTGACAAAGTTTCCTTTGGACATACCAAAGTTTGAAGCCAAGACTAACGAAGATTCGGGAGATCATGTGACCACCTTCCATCTTTGGTTCTCATCTAACTCGTTGAAAGATGACTCCATGCAGTTGTGATTGTTTCAACGTACTCTCATTGGGAGTGTAGTGAAATGGTACATTGAGCTCGACTGCTCAAGATACTCTTCCTTCGGAGAATTGGCCATGGATTTCCTAAACCATTTCCAATTACCTGTGAGATATGACACTGGCACAAAATTGCTAGCCAATTTCACATAGACAAAAGAAGACCATATCTTTGATCACATCCAAGAATGGAGATGTTGGAAGAGTTTAATTAAGGTGCTAGTCCCACCAACATTCCTACTCAAGTGGTTCCTTAAGTCTTTTGTCCCACAGTTATCCAAAGACATCGCAATGTCGTGCGTGTTTTCCGAAGAAGATGCCATCATGAGAGCTCAACAACTTGAGCTAATATACTCTCAGTCCAATTTATTATACGAGATCTTGCCAGATGCGTCATGCTCAATACTTGATAAAACCAGACAAAGAGTTGGACCACATGCCGATGGTATTGTTGGTTCAACACAAACAAAGCCCACTGAGCAACTAATGAAGCAATTGCAGCAATTGCATCAATTGTCTATACAACACATAGCGGCCAGCCAAACTACTGTTTTGGCTTATCCCCCTACCCAAACGTCATATGTACACACAGTGAAATTAAAAAATCCAAAGGCCACACATCAGCCTGAAGGAAAGAAAAAGCAACGAAAGAAGGGTAAGGGGGTTAAGAAACCCACTAATAATGTTGGCGGGGGAAACACTGAGAAATGGAAGGTGAGGTATCCGTGCAACTTGTGCATGAAAGATCACCCAACCCACCAATGTCCTCGTCTTGAAAAGGCCCAGAAGTTTTTGACACAGCAACAACCTATTGTGTTAACCAATCCATTTCAACATGGGCAAAACCTAACCCAAGCCTCTACAAGCGCGAAAGGGGGCAGTCAAAGACCCTCTCCGTATTCGAACAATCCTTCATCTGTGAATGTGTATATGATGAAGGGTGATTCTTTTATATCAACTAGAGCGCATGACTACAGTAAACCAAGCACTTCTGAGAAGGGAAAAGAAGCCAAACTCCCATCTCTTCTTCTCCAGATTGAGAAGACTTTGGGCGAAACAATGACACGCATCCCAAAAGGTGTGTTCAAGAAATCTTCTCACAACCGAAATGCAAGGGCCACCCAGAACTATTCTGTAGTGGAGAATTTGTCCCAAACCCCTTGTGCAATGTCCTCTTTGGAGGTCCTCCAAAGCTGCCCTTCTCAGAGGAAAGCTTTGTTAGCCGCTTTAGGATCTACCAAGACTTGTAATCTGGGGACAATCATGATAGATACAATCGACTCAAAACCTCATCTGCCTTACCACGTAGCATTTCAGATATTAGTGGCTCACCCCATGAAAACTTTTACTTGGAATATTTTCTACATGGTGGTTGATGAGGGCGCCTCGACATGCATTATGTCATTGGCATGTTGGAAGGCCATTGACCAACTCGTTTTGTCTCCGTCACCTACTCTTCTCACTACTTTCGACGGTTATTCGTTCCGACCACATGGTATCATTCCCTCTTCCCCCATGTAGTTAGGAGGGAAGACCATGTGTGTCGAGGTAGAAGTAGTCGATGCATACCTCGACTACAATCTCTTGTTAGGAAGGAGTTGGACTTATGCCATGCAAGCAGTGGTTGCTACAGTTTTCCGGGTCTTGTTGTTTCCACACGAGGAATGGATTGTGACCATTGATCAATTGTCTTTCTCCAAACCTGACCCTTCATTGGGGGTATCCGCGGTCCCGATGATTGATAATCCCCAACGAGGCATAGTCAACATAGGTGTTGGTTTGTGCCCATCTTTGATGGGTACCATTGATTAAACGCCCCCTCAAGGTGATGTCAAGTTCATATCTGACCACCATAAGGTTGATATTTTCCAAGTTTCATCATTTCGCATGAATTACTTCAACAATCTGTGGATACTTCCTTCCCCATCAGCCATGATGGAAGGGATAGGGCACCCTGGCATGTCCATGCCCTTGTCCATAGTTGAAGTAGCGTACTCTATAGTCCAGCAAGCTTAGACCAACATAGATCCAACTCCTGCACAAGAGTTAGATTCGATTCTAGAGCCTATTTGGGCTCAACGCTCTCTCGCTGACACCGATTCATTAGACTTAGTATTTCCCTCTGACGAAGCAGTAATTGAAGCAATGACTAGTCCAGACAAACCCTGGGATGATCGCCATCACAGATCATACTTCCTCCCAGAGTTAAGAAGAATCGAAGCTAGAGAATTCACCTTGACTATGACTGGAGATAGGTATTGTCCTATTAATCCCTTAGCTACACATGAGGTTTATGCCGAGGGTAATATGGAAACTATAGTTGAAACCATACCGATTAATATTTCCAGAACCCCTGGTGTCATGGAGAATGTTTTCGTCGGAGTTGACTATTCCCCCAGAAAGATTCAAATATACACAGATCTATTTAAAGAACTCCGTGACGTTTTTTCCTAGTCTTACGAGAAAATTCCAGGCATCGATCCAAAAATAGTCGAACATGAAATCACAACTTATCCGGATGTCTGTTGGGCACTTTAATTTCCTAATTGAATAGAAAATCAAAGTGTTCAATATAAATTGTAAACCCAGGGAAGTCTGTTATTTCAAGATAATTGTGCACAGTCTATGCTAGATTATGAAAGCATCTCTAATCTAATTGTAGTAGGGAAACAACCATTATCACTAACACAGTTGTGCTGATACAGCTGGAGTTCTACAAATTTGAAATCATAATTGCAATCTAAACTGATGAATGTATAAGAACCCTGGATCGCCTAATCTAATCTAAATTTGTAATTTACTTTTGCAGGAAGAAGTTCTATACTATTTGCAGAAAGGAAATCTACTTATTGCAAGAAGGTACTTCACACTTTTATTTCTCGGAAACAAGATTTTAACCTAATGTAGAAAAAGGGAAAGCATTTCTCCAACAACGTTCAACAATTGACTTCTAATTCTCATGAGACAAGTTTATGCGCATATAACAAGAAGGAACTAAACTGTAACAACAATTGTATTCTATAAATGTCTAACAGTTAAATCATTCGCATTTAAAACATATAATCTAGAATTCAAAATAGAGAGGAATCGGTGAGGAAGGTGGGCCCTTTCCTTATTACTAAATCCACTCAAAGAAATAGGTTACAGTCTGCTAAAGGAATTCAATCCACTCTTTCATTCAACTGCCAAAAATGTTTGTGTACAATAAGCGTTACTTTTCTTTCTCCAGTAAAAAAAAATCCTTTTCATTACAAAAACTCTGCTATTTAAAGTCAAAGTTATTTAGTAGAACATAAACAGAACAGTCTTGAGAATCCCCGATTCTCAAGCTATTCATTTGATATCATTAATACAAAATCTAGAACTCTCCTTGATCAACATCATGAGCTAGAATATCTAATCAGTAGTTGTTGCAGTAGTCATATAACAACACGACTGGCGGCATCTATTGTAATATCTTCCAGGAATGATGGGATAGCTTCCAGGAATGACGGGCTTCTGTTGCAGTAGTCGTGTAAAAACTTCCAGGATTGGTGGCATCCGTTGCAGCAGTCATGTAACAACTTCCAAGATTGGTGGCATAGTTGTAACAACAACGAGTTTCTCGAAGTGGGTTGTTCTAAGGATTTTTATCATTAGTTAAATCATTTCATGGGTAAAATATGTGAACGTTACCAATCAAACATGCTAATTAAATGAAAATATAAAAGTGAGATGAATAGTTCATGCCTTGGGAAAAAGGGTCTTAGTACTCATTATAATAGTCATTTAGCTTAGGAATGAGAGGGTTGAATTGGCAAAAGATGTAGTGAAAAAGGGACATTTATGGGTCTTAACATGCCCCCCAACTGAAGACATTGCATTTCCTCATGTGAAACACATTCAAACCTTACTTTGTAGATGAAGTAGATAACTGTCTCCTTTAGTGAAAAATTGCTAAGAGGAATTGCTAAGCACTGGTATTGAAAAACGTTGTGTCCAAAATAAAATATGTTGTGTCAACAATCTGTCTGAGTTTCTTTATCTTTGAGAACAGAATCAGTTTGAGTTGCTCGTGTAACAACTCGTGAAGGAAACAAAGGTTCTTTTTTGCAAGCTTCTGGTATACTAGCAGTTGTTTTAAGACATTGAGATCTCCTTTCTTTTACTAATTTTTGTGGAGCAGTAAGTTCATGTTCAGTCTTGACAGAGACAATTGTTGTTCCTTTAGCGACTGGAACTTTGACTACCTCATATCCTGCCTCAAAGTAAATGTTTTTGCACTCAAAGCACATGAGTTCTTTGTTTCTGTCCATAACAACTTTTGTCAGTGCTAGGATGTCCAAGGTTATCCTTTCTAGATTCCTCTGTCGAGCAGCCTCCACCTCTTGTTTCAGGGTATTTAACTCTTCTTTGAGGTTATTATTCTCTGTTATTAGTGCAACGATTCTGGAATTTTTTGTATTCTTGATCTTTTTCTCTATTTGGGAAAACAATTGGGCAAGTGGCACATACTCAGCATGCTGTGTACTTGGTTCTTGTGTAACAGTTGTGTCTGTCAGGACTGGTTCTTATGGAACAATCTCAACATGGAAAGTTGGTTCTTGTATTACTAGCTCTGGTGGGACAATCCTCTGTGAAGCAGTTGGTTCTTTTGTAATAGCTATGTCTGTCAGGATTGGTTCTTGTGGAACAATCTCGAAATGGAAAGTTGGTTCTTGTATTACTAGCTCTGGTGGGACAATCCTCTGTGGAGCAGATGGTTCATGTGTAACAGTTGTGTCTGTCAGGACTAGTTCTTGTGGAACAGTCCCAACATGGACAGTTGGTTCTTGTGGAACCAACCCTGCATCAACCATAGAGGATAGTGGACGAAGAATAGGAATAGCCTATTCCATATCTTGCCATCCAATTGCAGCTTTGATGGACCTAGTGGACCTGGTTCTTCTCCTAGGTGAAATAGAAATGAAAGCAGGGGCTTTCTTCTTCATTGTTGGAGGAGGAACGAGGCATTCTTCCTCAACCACACAAGGAGGATATTCTGGTATACCGGGGTCTATGATGATCTGGACATCGTCAATGGACATGTGATGCGCAGAATCATTAGGCGGAGCCGATGATTCTATTGCAATTTGAGTACATTCATTCTGAAAGGAGAGAATAGTTTCTTGAAGTTCTGTGCATAAAGTAAAACCTAGTATTCATACCTTTGTAGAATTCTCTATCACAATAGCCAAAGGGATATGATTTTCTATTGATCCAATTTGGTCAAGGGATCTCCAAGGTTTTCCGTTGAATGGATGTTTTCTTTTCTGAGAAGATGCACTGGTAATGATAGTAGGCGCTTGATCGGCTGTTGCAACAATAGGAGGGTTCTGTGTGAATGTCGGTGCAACAACAGAGGAGATAAGTGGACTTGATGTTACAGTGGATTGTGATGACCTTGATTTCTTTTTAGGTGATGCAGAGATAGGAATAGGGTTATTCGTTTTAGAGACAGGTGGTAGGTTGTCAATGATAGGTGTCACAATGGACCATGCTGACCTTGTTCTCTTTATCAGTGATCCAGAGATAGGAGAAGGGGTTTTTTTTTAGAGGTAGGGGTTAGGTTTTCAATGATAGGTGTTGCAGCCAAGTGTTGTGACACATGTCTTGGTCGAGTGGTTGGTTGTTCATCAATTTGTTTGACCACAGCTACAGCCTGTTGCAATGCAATTTTGTCAAGGCTTGTCTGGCTGGTGCCAGGATGGCTTCGAGTTATGCGGTTGTTTTTCTGAGTCGTCTTACGGACGACAATAGTAGGGGTTTGGATTGTTGTTGCAGCTGAGGGCAGAGGCTCAGGAAGAGGTCCATGGGTTGTGTTTTCAAGGAATGGTGTAATCATATTTGTATGTACAGAATGTGGTTGGTCTACTACAACAGGTAATGGGTTATTGGAAATGCCCATACCTTTGTGAATTAATAGGTCGATGAGTCTATGATTAGAAATGCAGTTCTTGGGATTCTTGGATTGTTTTACAACATGATCCATGTTATGCAATGAATGGAGGAGAAAATAAGGAATTTTTATGAATTCTTGATGTCGTAGATGTGATAATAAGATGAAATCAGAAAAATAAACAACTTGGTATCAACCTTCGTAGGTAATGTACCTTTAAGGAAATTATGTGACTTTCCCCATGGCTCTGGTAAGGAATTGACATCTGCACCTCTGCCTTTGGTCTGAACTTGCCCAATGTTGATGAGGAAACCCTTCTGTGCATCTGGAAGATGTGTTTTTTTGTGAAACCATCGATCTCCTATTCTTGGCAACCCTGTTACAGCAACAATGCTTTCTTTTGACACTAGAATCCTTAACCCTTTCACCATTGAATACCCTTCGGTAATATTTTGACTAAACTCCAATACCTCGTCCTCATTAAACCTCTTCAACTTTTTAAAATACGATATCCAGTTGCCCTGGAGAAATATTTGGTAGGCCTCTAGATTTAGTAGAAAACTGTCCAGAGTTGCGGGTTCATATCTCACAACTGATCCTCCCATGATGTTGCTTGAGATTCTAACAGGAACGTAGGAGGAGAAACTATCACCTAAATCAGAGACGCAATAAGATCGAACGTGGTTTGCAGAAAGAATACATTGTCTCAGTAAAAAGAAGTGTGGGCGGAAAGGTGGTGGAGGTGTGTATAAAATTTGGAATGGACGGATAGATGTACATTTCCCCCCCCAACTAAGAGGATTGGCTCTAGGTGCATCGATTTATGACAACCGGTTAGTAAATAGGAAATCGTTCTTTTATATCTTCATTACTTTAGCACGTAGGATTAATCAGGTACCTCATATCTTACCGCACATAACAACCTATTGGAGTTAACCTCCATCTGAGTTGTGCGGAATAGCTGACATGATGAAGGATCATGAGAGAAATGACAACTGGAGCAAAAGCAGAGTCCTTACTGTAGTTAGCCAACTAGAAATCACCGGATGTGAAGTCAATTCATTATGAATCCACACTTTCAGATAGAGAGCATCAATATTGTCTAATCAGTGGTGTTGTGCCATGGAAAGATTGGAGGGCTGGAGCAACAACATTGGCAAAAATGCAAAAAAGAAAGAGTGAAGTGGCAAGAAAGAATAACAACAATTAGTGTATCAGCAAGTTCTTCGGCAAAAATGGTGGAGGTAGGTGTAACAGCATGGAAATCGACCAATTTATCGGAAGAAGGTGTAATAGCATGGAAATCAGCCAATTTAGTGAAAAAGGGGTGTAATAGTATAGAAATCGGTTGAACACTACATTACTTAGTTTCTAGGAAGTTTTTCAACTTCCATGAACTAATCAGTTGAATCATTTTGCTCTACTCAACCTTGTTGTTCATCAATCCACCTGCACACACATAACCGCCTGATACCTTTCAAAGCTTTATTAGCATAGTAAAAAAATAGAGAAATGTCAACAAAAAAACAGAGAAATGCAAATTTTGCTAAGGTTATTTATATACAAGGTCTGAGAAAAAGAAGTCCTAAAGTTCAGAAGGGGAAGAAGCAAGCTCCTTTCCATCTAAGAATTGATAACCTGTATCAACTGTACATCTAGTTTTGAATTCTGCCTTGGACAGTGGACGCTGATACAAACGCAAGCGATGACCATTTGCATGTAACTATGTATTGGATCCATCAATAGTAATCAACCGGATTGTCCCATTGGGAAAAACGGTGTCTACCTTGTAAGGCCCTAGCCATCATGTACACATCTTACCTTGAAATTCCTTAAAGAGTGAATCATACAACAGAGCCCAATCTCCTTTCTAGAATAATTTCTTCTTGATGACTCTATCATGCCATATTTTTCTTTGTTGTTGAATCACTATGGTTTGATGGATGGTGTCCAAATGCTTTTCATCAAGCTCGTTGAGCTGCTGCAGTCTGGCTTTCTGTGCCATAGTCAACTTGAAGTTGACTGTTGATGCAGTTCTTAAGGTTTTGATTTCAAACTCAATGGGGAAAACATGGATTTTTCCATATACCAACTCATAAGGAGAAAAACCAATTGTTCTCCTCCAAGTAGTTCAATAAGCCCATAGAGCTTCATGCAATCTGTCAGACCAATCCCTACGATTTTCTTTCACTATTTTAGTAAGAATGGCTTCGATAACTTTGTTGGTGCTTTCCACCTGGCCATTGCCTTGTGAAAGGTATGGAGAAGCTATTCTATGTAAAACATGATATTTACTGAGTAGAGATTCAAATTTATATGATGTGAAAGGGGGTCCTCCATCGGTTACCAATTCTCTAGGAACGCCAAACCTAACAAATATATCTTCAAACAAGAATGCTAAGACATCTTCTTTTGTTAGGGTCCTAACCCGCACATAGGTAGATCAATATATTCAGATGTAATAAAGGTCAATATTAATAAGGCCTTTCAATAAAATAGAAT
>SNQJ01S0155796.1:14191-24793 GCA_010110895.2 Picea sitchensis | reverse complement strand
GCTTCTATTAGGTCTTCTTACATCTGCCTTATTCTATTTTATTGAAAGGCCTTATTAATATTGACCTTTATTACATCTGAATATATTGATCTACCTATGTGCGGGTTAGGACCCTAACAAAAGAAGTTGTCTTAGCATTCTTGTTTGAAGATATATTTGTTAGGTTTGGCATTCCCAGAGAATTGGTAACCGATGGAGGACCCCCTTTCACATCATATAAATTTGAATCTCTACTCAGTAAATATCATGTTTTACATAGAATATCTTCTCCATACCTTTCACAAGGCAATGGCCAAGTGGAAAGCACCAACAAAGTTATCGAAGCCATTCTTACTAAAATAGTGAAAGAAAATCGTAGGGATTGGTCTGACAGATTGCATGAAGCTCTATGGGCTTACTGAACTACTTGGAGCAGAACAATTGGTTTTTCTCCTTATGAGTTGGTATATGGAAAAATCCATGTTTTCCCCATTGAGTTCGAAATCAAAACCTTAAGAACTGCATCAACAGTCAACCTCAACTTGACTATGGCACAGAAAGCCAAACTGCAGCAGCTCAACGAGCTTGATGAAAAGCATTTGGACACCATCCATCAAACCATAGTGATTCAACAACAAAGAAAAAAATGGCATGACCGAGTCATCAAGAAGAAATTATTCTAGAAAGGAGATTGGGCTCTGTTGTATGATTCACGCTTTAAGGAATTTCAAGGTAAGCTGCGTACATGATGGCTAGGGCCTTACAAGGTAGACACTGTTTTTCCCAATGGGAAAATCCGGTTGATTACTATTGATGGATCCAATACATAGTTACATGCAAATGGTCATCGCTTGTGTCTGTATCAACGTCCACTGTCCAAGGCAGAATTCAAAACTAGATGTACAGTTGATACAGGTTATCAATTCTTAGACGGAAAGGAGCTTGCTTCTTACCCTTCTAAACTTTAGGACTTCTTTTGCTCAGACCTTGTATATAAATAACCTTAGCAAAATTTGCATTTCTCTGTTTTTTTGTTGACATTTCTCTATTTTTTTACTATGCTAATAAAGCTTTGAAAGGTATCAGGCAGTTATGTGTGTGCAGGTGGATTGATGAACAACAAGGTTGAGTAGTGCAAAACGATTCAACCGATTAGTTCATGGAAGTTGAAAAACTTCCTAGAAACTAAGTAATGTAGTGTTCAACCGATTTCTATACTATTACACCCCTTTTTCACTAAATTGGCTGATTTCCATGCTATTACACCTTCTTCCGATAAATTGGTCGATTTCCATGTTGTTACACCTACCTCCACCATTTTTTCCAAAGAACCTGCTGATACACTAATAGTTGTTATTATTTCTTGCCACTTCACTCTCTTTTTTTTGCATTTTTGCCAATGTTGTTGCTCCAGCCCTCCAATCTTTCCATGCCACAACACCACTGATTAGACAATATTGATGCTCTCTATTCGAAAGTGTGGATTCATAATGAATTGACTTCACATCCGGTGATTTCTAGTTGGCTAACTACAGTAAGGACTTTGTTTTTGCTCTAGTTGTCATTTCTCTCACGATCCTTCATCATGTCAGCTATTCCGTGCAACTCAGATGGCAGTTAACTCCAATAGGTTGTTATGTGCGGTAAGATATGAGGTACGTGATTAATCCTACGTGCTAAAGTAATGAAGATATAAAAGAACGATTTCCTATTTACTAACTGGTTGTCATAAATCGATGCACCTACAACCAATCCTCTTAGTTGGGGGGGGGAAATGTAAATCTATTCGTCCATTCCAAATTTTATACACACCTCCACCACCTTTCCGCCCACACTTCTTTTTACTGAGACACTGTATTCTTTCTGCAAACCACGTTCGATCTTGTTGCGTCTCTGATTTAGGTGATATTTTCTCCTCCTACATTCCTGTTAGACTCTCAAGAAACATCATGGGAGGATCAGTTGTGAGATATGAACCCGCAACTCTGGACAGTTTTCTACTACATCTAGAGGCCTACCAAATATTTCTCCAGGGCAGCTGGATATCGTATTTTAAAAAGTTGAAGAGGTTTAATGAGGACGAGGTATTGGAGTGTAGTCAAAATATTACCGAAGGGTATTCAATGGTGAAAGGGTTAAGGATTCCAGTGTCAAAAGAAAGCATTGGTGTTGTAACAGGGTTGCCAAGAATAGGAGACCGATGGTTTCACAAAAAAACACATCTTTCAGATGCACATAAGGGTTTCCTCATCAACACTGGGCAAGTTCAGACCAAAGGCAGAGGTGCAGATGTCAATTCCTTACCAGAGCCATGGGGGAAAGTCACATAATTTCCTTAAAGGTACATTACCTACGAAGGTTGATATCAAGTTGTTTATTTTTCTGATTTCATCTTATTATCACATCTACGACATCAGGAATTCATAAACATTCCTTATTTTCTCCTCCATTCATTGCATAACATGGCTCATGTCGTAAAACAATCCAAGAATCCCAAGAACTGCATTTCTAATCATAGACTCATCGGCCTATTAATTCACAAAGGTATGGGCATTTCCAATAACCCATTACCTGTTGTAGTAGACCAACCACATTCTGTACATACAGATATGATTACACCAGTCCTTGAAAACAAAACCCATGGACCTCTTCTTGAGCCTCTGCCCTCAGCTGCAACAACAGTCCAAACCCCTACTATCGTCGTCCGTAAGACGACTCATAAAAACAACTGCATAACTCGAATCCATCCTGGCACCAGCGAGACAAGCCTTGACAAAATTGCATTGCAACAGGCTGTAGCTGTGGTCAAACAAACTGATGAACAACCAACCACTCGACCAAGACATGTGTCACAACACTTGGCTACAACACCTATCATTGAAAACCTAACCCCTACCTCTAAAAAAAAACCCCTGCTCCTATCTATGGATCACTGATAAAGAGAACAAGGTCAGCACGGTCCATTGTGACACCTATAATTGACAACCTACCACCTGTCTCTAAAAAGAATAACCCTATTCCTATCTCTGCATCACCTAAAAAGTGAGCAAGGTCAGCACAATCCACTGTAACATCAAGTCCACTTATATCCTCTGTTGTTGCACCAACATTCACACATAACCCTCCTATTGTTGCAACAGCTGATCAAGCGCCTACTATCATTACCAGTGCATCTTCTCAGAAAAGAAAATGTCCATTCAAGGGAAAACCTTGGAGATCCGTTGACCAAATTGGATCAATAGAAAATCATATCCCTTTGGCTATTGTGATAGAGAATTCTACAAAGGTACGAATACTAGGTTTTACTTTATGCACAGAACTTCAAGAAACTATTCTCTCCTTTTAGAATGAATGTACTCAAATCGCAGTAGAATCATCGGCTCCGCCTAATGATTCTACGCATCACATGTCCATTGACGATGTCCAGATCATCGTAGACCCCGGTATACCAGAATATCCTCCTTGTGTGGTTGAGGAAGAATGCCCCGTTCCTCCTCCAGCAATGAAGAAGAAATCCCCTGCTTTCATTTCTATTTTACCTAGGAGAAGAACCAGGTCCACTAGGTCCGTCGAAGCTGCAATTGGATGGAAAGATATGGAATAGGCTATTCCTATTCTTTGTCCACTATCCTCTATGGTTGATGCAGGGTTGGTTCCACAAGAACCAACTGTCCATGTTGAGATTGTTCCACAAGAACTAGTCCTGACAGACACAACTGTTACACACGAACCATCTGCTCCACAGAGGATTGTCCCACTAGAGCTAGTAATACAAGAACCAACTTTCCATTTCGAGACTGTTCCACAAGAACCAATCCTAACAGACATAGCTATTAAAAAAGAACCAACTGCTTCACAGAGGATTGTCCCACCAGAGCTAGTAATACAAGAACCAACTTTCCATGTCGAGATTGTTCCATAAGAACCAGTCCTGACAGACACAACTGTTACACAAGAACCAAGTACACAACATGCTGAGTATGTGCCACTTGCTCAATTGTTTGCCCAAATAGAGAAAAAAGATCAAGAATACAAAAAATTCCAGAATCGTTGCACTAATAACAGAGAATGATAACCTCAAAGCAGAGTTAAGTACCCTGAAACAAGAGGTGGAGGCTGCTCGACAGAGGAATCTAGAAAGGATAACCTTGGACATCCTAGCACTGGCAAAAGATGTTATGGACATAAACAAAGCACTCATGTGCTTTGAGTGCAAAAACATTTACTTTGAGGCAGGATATGAGGTAGTCAAAGTTCCAGTCGCTAAAGGACCAACAATTGTCTCTGTCAATACTGAACATGAACTTACTGCTCCACAAAAATTAGTAAAACAAAGGAGATCTCAGTGTCATAAAACAACTGCTAGTATACCAGAAGCTTGCAAACAAGAACCTTTGTTTCCTTCACGAGTTGTTACTCGAGCAACTCAAACTGATTCTGTTCTCAAAGATAAAGAAACTCAGAAAGATTGTTGACACAACAGATTTTATTTTGGACACAACATTTTTCAATACCAGTGCTTAGCAATTCCTCTTAGCAATTTTTCACTAAAGGAGACAGTTATCTACTTCATCTACAAAGTAAGGTTTGAATGTGTTTCGCATGAGGACATGCAATGTCTTCAATTGGGGGGCATGTTAAGACCCATAAATGTCCCTTTTTCACTACATCTTTTGCCAATTCAAGCTTCTCATTCCTAAGCTAAATGACTATTATAATGAGTACTAAGACCCTTTTTCCCAAGGTATGAACTATTCATCTCACTTTTATATTTTCATTTAATTAGCATGTTTGATTGGTAACGTTCACATATTTTACCCATGAAATGATTTAACTAATGCTAAAAATGCTTAGAACAACCCACTTCGAGAAACTCGTTGTTGTTACAACTATGCCACCAATCTTGGAAGCTGTTACATGACTGCTGCAATGGATGCCACCAATCCTGGAAGTTTTTACACGACTACTGCAACAGAAGCCCGTCATTCCTGGAAGCTATTACAACAGATGCCGCCAGTCGTGTTGTTATATGACTACTGCAACAACTACTGATTAGATATGCTAGCTCATGATGTTGATCAAGGAGAGTTCTAGATTTTGTATTAATGATATCAAATGAATAGCTTGAGAATCGGGGATTCTCAAGACTGTTCTGTTTATGTTCTAATAAATAACTCTGACTTTAAATAGCAGAGTTTTTGTAATGAAAAGGATTTTTTTTTACTGGAGAAAGAAAAGTAACGCTTATTGTACACAGACGTTTTTGGCAATTGAATGAAAGAGTGGATTGAATTCCTTTAGCAGACTATAACCTATTTCTTTGAGTGGATTTAGTAATAAGGAAAGGGCCCACCTTCCTCACCGATTCCTCTCTATTTTTAATTCTAGATTAGATGTTTTAAATGCGAATGATTTAACTGTTAGACATTTCTAGAATACAACTGTTGTTACAGTTTAGTTCCTTCTTGTTATATGCGCATAAACTTGTCTCATGAGAATTAGAAGTCAATTGTTGAACATTTTTGGAGAACTGCTTTCCCTTTTTCTACATTAGGTTAAAATATTGTTTCCGAGAAATAAAAGTGTGAAGTACCTTCTTGCAATAAGTAGATTTCCTTTCTGCAAATAGTATAGAACTTCTTCCTGCAAAAGTAAATTACAAATTTAGATTAGAGTAGGCGATCCAGGGTTCTTATACATTCATCAGTTTAGATTGTAATTATGATTTCAAATTTGTAGAACTCCAGCTGTATCAGCACAACTGTGTTAGTGATAATGTTTGTTTCCCTACTACAATTAGATTAGAGATGCTTTCATAATCTAGCATAGACTGTGCACAATTATATTGAAATAACAGACTTACATGGGTTTACAATTTATATTGAACACTTTGATTTTCTATTCAATTAGGAAATTAAAGTGCCCAACAGACATCCAGATAAGTTGTGATTTCATGTTCGACTATTTTTGGATCGATGCCTGGAATTTTCTCGTAAGACTAGGAAAAAACGTCACAGAGTTCTTTAAATAGATCTGTGTATATTTGAATCTTTCTGGGGGAATAGTCAACTCTGATGAAAACATTCTCCATGACACCAGGGGTTCTGGAAATATTAATCGGTATGGTTTCAACTATAGTTTCCATATTACCCTCGGCATAAACCTCATGTGTAGCTAAGGGATTAATAGGACAAGACCTATCTCCAGTCATAATCAAGGTGAATTCTCCAGCTTCGATTCTTCTTAACTCTGGGAGGAAGTATGATCTGTGATGGAGATCATCCCAGGGTTTGTCCGGACTAGTCATTGCTTCAATTACTGCTTCGTCAGAGGGAAATACTAAGTCTAATGAATCGGTGTCAGTGAGAGAGCGTTGAGCCCAAATAGGCTCTATAATCGAATCTAACTCTTGTGCAGGAGTTGGATCTATGTTGGTCTAAGCTTGCTGGACTAAAGAGTATGCTACTTCAACTATGGACAAGGGCATGGACATTCCAGGGTGCCCTGTCCCTTCCATCATGGCCGATGGGGAAGGAAGTATCCACATATCGTTGAAGTAATTCATGCAAAATGATGAAACTTGGAAAATATCAACCTTATGGTGGTCAGATATGAACTTGACATCTCCTTGAGGGGGCAGTTAATCAATGGTACCCATCAAAGATGGGCACAAAACAACACCTATGTTGACTATGCCTGGTTGGGGATTATCAATCACCGGGACCACGGATACCCCCAATGAAGGGTCAGGTCTGGAGAAAGACAATTGATCAATGGTCACAATCCATTCCTCGTGTGGAAACAAAAATACCCAGAAAACTGTAGCAACCACTGCTTGCATGGCATAAGTCCAACTCCTTCCTAACAAGAGATTGTAGTCGAGGTATGCATCGACTACTTCTACCTCGACACACACGGTCTTCCCTCCTAACTACATGGTGGAAGAGGGAATGATACCATGTGGTCGGAACGAACAACCGTCGAAAGCAGTGAGAAGAGTAGGTGATGGAGAAAAAATGAGTTGGTCAATGGCTTTCCAACATGCCAATGACATAATGCATGTCAAGGCACCCTCATCAACCACCATGCAAAAAATATTCCAAGTAAAAGTTTTCATGGGGTGAGCCACTAATATCTGAAATGCTACGTGGTAAGGCAGACGAGGTTTTGAGTCGATTGTATCTATCATGATTGTACCCAGATTACAAGTCTTGGTAGATCCTAAAGCGGCTAACAAATCTTTCCTCTGAGAAGGGCAGCTTTGGAGGACCTCCAAAGAGGACATTGCACAAGGGGTTTGGGACAAATCCTCCACTACAAAATAGTTCTGGGTGGCCCTTGCATTTGGGTTGCGATAAGATTTCTTGAACGCACCTTTTGGGATGCGTGTCATTGTTTCGCCCAAATTCTTCTCAATTTGGAGAAGAAGAGATGGGATTTTGGCTTCTTTTCCCTTCTCAGAAGTGCTTGGTTTACTGTAGTCATGCGCTCTAGTTGATATAAAAGAATCACCCTTCAACATATACACATTCATGGATGAAGGATTGTTGGAAGACGGAGAGGGTATTTGACTGCCCCCTTTCGCACTTGTAGAGGCTTGGGTTAGGTTTTGCCCATGTTGAAATGGATTGGTTAACACAATAGGCTGTTGCTGTGTCAAAAACTTCTGGGCCTCTTCAAGCCAAGGACATTGGTGGGTTGGGTGATCTTTCGTGCACAAGTTGCATGGATACCTCACCTTCCATTTCTCAGTGTTGCCCCCACCAACATTATTAGTGGGTTTCTTAACCCCCTTACCCTTCTTTCGTTGCTTTTTCTTTCCTTCAGGCTGATGTGTGGAATTTGGATTTTTTAATTTCACTGTGTGTACATATGATGTTTGGGTAGGGGGAGAAGCCAAAATAGTAGTTTGGTTGGCCTCTATGTGTTGTATAGACAATTGCTGCAATTGCTTCATTAGTTGCTCAGTGGGCTTTGTTTGTGTTGAACCAACAATACCATCGGCATGTGTTCCAACTCTTTGTCTGGTTTTATCAAGTATTGAGCATGCCGCATCTGGAAATATCTCGTATAATAAATTGGACTAAGAGTATATTAGCTCAAGTTGTTGAGCTCTCATGATGGCATCTTCTTCGGAAAACATGCACGACATTGCGATGTCTTTGGATAACTGTGGGACCAAAGACTTAAGGAACCACTCGAGTAGGAATGTTGGTGGGACTAGCACCTTAATTAAACTCTTCCAGCATCTCCATTCTTGGATGTGATCAGAGATATGGTCTGCTTTTGTCTGTGTGAAATTGGCTAGCAATTTTGTGCCAGTGTCATATCTCACAGGTAATTGGAAATGGTTTAGGAAATCCATTACCAATTCTCCGAAGGAAGAGTATCTTGAGCAGTCGAGCTCAATGTACCATTTCACGACACTCCCAATGAGAGTACGTTGAAACAATCACAACTGCATGGAGTCATCTTTCAACGAGTTAGATGAGAACCAAAGATGGAAGGTGGTCACATGATCTCCCAAATCTTCGTTAGTCTTGGCTTCAAACTTTGGTATGTCCAAAGGCAACTTTGTTAGCATAGGGGGCCAACGTGGATCGTGACAAATAGGGTCATTCAACAACCTTGTCAAGTCTAGAAAATGCAAGGTTGCCAGGAAAGGTAGTTTGGGTTGTTGGTGATAACCATGGAAAAAGGGACCAGGAGTTTGATTGGCACTAGGTTGCCAAGAAAAGTTCGGCTGCTGGCCTGGGTTCTCGTAAAAAACATGGCCATGATGAGCGTGCAGGTTCTACGTGTGAGGAGACATCATCAGCTGATTCCCAAAATAAGACGTAGATGGTTGGGCATGCATTACATTCGGAGGAATTTGGGAAGGGTTGCCCCATGTCGATCCCATGGGATATGCATAGTACCTTGTTCGGGGTTCCATTGGTTGTGAAAAGAATTACCCTAGATCGACATTCCTGATGAGGGAATGGATCCCTGCCAAGAATTCCAAGGTTCTGATGTAGAAGAAGTTTCTTGGTTTGCCCCCTGTGTAGGAATAGTACCCTGCATAGGAATAGGTGGTCCGTAGCCGGGGTTGCCCCCAGTCGGGAAAGTAGCTGATGAGAAAATGTTGTTACCAAATGCACTGAACAAATAAAATGGTGTCGAACCTACTGACATATTATGAGTGGGTGGTCCTTGACTCCCTACTCCAAATAAACTATGGTGTGAGGGTGGCCTGGCGGATGGCTGGTGGGTGCCACCGAGAGAAGGGGATGAAGGAGGTATATGAACTCCCCTGTAAGGAAAAGAGTTAAAAGGAGTTGAAGTTCCCCCCGTGTGGCCTTGAAGAGGAGCGTTAGAGCACCCTACCCCTAGACCTAGAGTTTGTGAACTGGAGTAGGAAAGTATAGGACTTATACCTAAGCTAGGCATCCCATATGAGAATGGAGGGCCTGTCGCACTTGGTGTGAAAGGGGTTGTGGCCATCGCCATAAATGAGATTGGACCACTATTTGAGGTATATGTGGTTGATACCATGGTGGCTCAGAACCATGACGATGGGTTAGGAGGTGGAAAATCCCCTGTGGTGACAACCGTAGTGGGAATTGAAGAATTCCCAGAAGAAGTGAGAACATTTGTTTCTATTGTTGTGTGCGACACTGTATGGCACTCGTAAGGGTGAATTGGTATGATGATGGGTGATGAAAGATTAGTGGTTGGAGTTTTGGATGGACCAAGAGCTTTCGCTCCAAAGTCTAAAATGGTCATTTCCTCCGAATGTTGGTCAGGTACAATTTCTTGTGACCTGGTCGCTTCAAAAGACCCTTGTTGGTCTAGCTTTCACCTTAGTGGTGGCGGAGATGGCTCCATTGTAACCGGTGATAGGCCCAGAAGCCTTTGTGACCGACGGAGCTCGTGATCCTCCACTATGTGAGAAGATCAAAGACACACTAGGTCTTTCTATTTGTTCAAAAAACAACACACTCTAAAAAGGTCCCTCCAAGATAAAAACAAGCAAACACTAAACTAGTTGGAAGAATTGTTACAACAACCAACACTAGAGCAACTTACCGGTGCAAGTGAAACTCAAACACAGAAGCACCCTCCAGGTATACTCTGCAAATCATGGCCCTATGTCTATCCTAGGTACTACAGTATTCCCCCACAGTCACCTGTGTATGTCTCTAAAAAGATAGGCAACTAAGATGCCAGTGCGCGAACAATCACTAGGCGGGTACAGTCGAAAGTCAAGTAGACCACAATGAGCAGGGTATCAAGCCCAAAACCTGTCAAGGGTATCAAAGGAAAGTGGTACGGAAGACAACTAAGGACCTCAAATGGATTCAAGACCCACAAAGCTTCGTGGCAAATGTAATGGACGAAATCCCAAGACAAGCCCTCTATATGTGTTCTCCACTACGATTGGTCCAACTTTGGAGGGGTTATCTCCACTACCTTTCCAGACGTGACCTCGTGTTTAGCCCCTGTGATAGAGGGGGGTCCCAGATAACTTTCATGATACTGGACTTTGACACTCCCTAACTCAGACTCCAATGTTTGATTTAATGGCCTTGAAGAGTTTCCTCTCCAACCTAATTCAAGGCCCTAACCCTAAACTAGTTGGTT
>SNQJ01S0155796.1:0-10173 GCA_010110895.2 Picea sitchensis | reverse complement strand
GATGTACTCACTTACCCAAACAGGGCCCACATGACTTTTGGCGCTTCATCTCCTAGGGTTAGGTTTTTGGATGTCTAGGACTTTTGGCATTCCCGTCTATTGTAAAAGGGCCTTCTGAGCCTCATTGTAATCATATTCTTGCGAATGCGAGTAGCCGTCACATCTCTTCTCAGAGAGAAGCTGCCACCATTCTAGCGAGTCTTTCACTCTGTATTTTTACAGTCTCTGTACATTTCTCTGATTAATAGAAATCATGTATTACAGTATATATGTGTTTATAAATGCATCTCTGATAAATTTATGTTATATTATTGAATATCTGCAATATCTCTGTGCATTTCTTTATTATATCTCCGCTCTCATTTCGTGCCAAAAATAATCCGGATCAGTGTGTGGGTCTTTATAAAAGGGGTTTTTAAGAAGAGTTGTTCAGTAGTGTTTTGGTAGAGAATGAATTTGAGATGGCCTGATGCCAGGTAAGAATGTCTAGTACAAATTAGGGTTATAACATGAACCTTGTGCCAGTTAACAAAAAAAAAGGAACCATTCGGGTTTGCAGTGGCTTCAGAGACCTGAACCAAGCTTGTCCCAAAGACAATTTCCCTACTCCTTTCATCGATCATGTTATCAATTCTTGTACTGGATATGAATTCCTTTCATTTATGGATGGTTTCTCTAGATATAATCAAATACATATCCAACATGCATATCATTACAAAACTACATTCACTACCCCATGGGGTACCTTCACCTATTTTGTTATTCCTTTCGGGCTCAAGAACTCTAGTGCCACCTCCCGGTGGGTGATTACATATGTTTTTCATTACCTCACCCACATCATCCTGGCTTAATTGTATGACGTCATTGCTTGTTCCAAGAATAAATCGCAACATTTGGAATACCTAAGGTCTATCTTTCAGAGATGCCACTAGTATAATATCTGATAAAAACATATCAAGTGCATGCTCTGTGTCATGGTAGGGTGCTTACTTGGTTTCATCATGTCTCAATAAGGAATCGCAGTAGACCCCCTAAAAGTCCAAGCCATTAATGAAATTCCTCCACCCAATAATTTGTGCCAACTACAAATCCTGCAAGGCAAGGCCAATTTCCTATGTTTCTTTGTTACCAATTTGAAATTTTCACCCATGTATTCTTATTCTTACTATGTCGTGATATCCCATTTAAGTAGGATCAACATGCCTAAGAAACTTTCAAATAATTGAAAGATGAACTCAATAAATCTCATGTGATAATTCCCCCAGACTTTGATAGGGATTATATCATGTAACTTTCAGCCTCATATGTATCAGTCACAAGAGTTATAGTCCAGGTAAGTGATGACGGGAACAAGAATTTCATTTACTACATCAAAAAAAACCTGTCCGGAACACCTTTGAAGTACAATCACAAAGAGAAATTGGATTTGGAAGCTGTCCTCACAGTCCAAAAACTGTGACATTATATCTTGATGTGAACGAAAAAATTCATGGTATACTCCAATCCCATGTAGTACATGTTATCACTCCAAGAAACCCTTTGTGGTTGTATACCAAAGGTGCTTGGTAACGTCAAGTCAAAATGTTTTTTGTGTTTGGTGTATGTGGATCAATGGGATAACTCAGCAGCAATATGGTATACAGACAGTCAAAATGAGAATCAAATGAAACAGTGCTCTCAAGGATTAATAATCAATTAATTAATTGAAGTGGGTGAAGAACAAATGCTTATAAACCAAGTACACAAGGTAGGGTTTAATAAACAATGAAGAAACTATTAATTCAGTTATGAGCTAACCAATGAGATAACAATCATCTATAGCTAAAACAACATGAATTAAAGTGCAAAAAGAAGGTGGAAAGCTGACATCAATAGAGAGAGGAACCTGTGATTTTTATTAACATCAAAAGGTCTGTTTACAATAAGGCATTTTTTGTATCCAAAATCGAACCCTTAGTGCTCCAAATGTCTTTGGATTTATAGCTTTACAAGATGAAATCTAGATCCTTGAAAGATGGATCATATTTGCTAAAAATAGTCAAATCCAAATAGATACAACAAGTGTAGGATGAGATCCTATAAAAATGGATCTAGAATACTAAAAATGGAAAGTCAAAACAAAATAGGAAAAGATCCTATCTAAGGAGTCAAACTCTATCTTAATAGCCTTCATATCCTCTAAACTCTTTCACAGATGTAGAAGACCTTCCAAGGCTGATGAATCTTCATAAGATATTTGAATTTGCCACCTATGGAAAAAAAAACAATTTTTTGCTCATGAACTAAGTCACCATTTTCACTTTTCCACATTCTTAAACATTAAACACATCAAGATAAAACCTTAAATCTGATGTATTTAATTATTATGCATCTTTAGAAACCAACCTTGAAAGATTTGATTAAGAAAAAGTCAAATCTGGGCAAAAATATGACCTTGCTTCCATGTAATAGGTTTCACCAGCTAATTTTCCATAAATATGACCCTTTAGCTGGTGAAAAGCAGAGCTTTCACCAGCTAACTAGCAAAATTCAAGGCAAAATAGCTGGTGAAAGTGCAGATTTTTTAAATAAAAACTGCCTTGGGAAAAATTGAATTTCTAAGTCGTGGAGAGTCTTTTTTACATGCTTGAATAGTCGATTGACATCTATAAATCCTAAGATTTCCAATGGTACTTTAAAATCCTCATTTGGAGTTCTGGAAGGAAGTCAAAAGTTCTCTGCAAGATTAGGCATCATTTCTCAAACAAAATGGCAATGCATTTTTTATCGCTAACATTGGCTCCAACTAGGATGGAGACCTCCCTGCGAGGTCTCCAAGAACCTGGCAGACCTTGTGCCTTTAGTATTGGGCATGGATTCATTCATCCTTTACAATTTATCATCTGGCTATTCTCCAAAGTTTGTTGTTATCTTTCATAATCTTCTTTATCTGTAACATGTCTGCTTCAAACTCCCTTGGAAATGTTGTTTGCACATTGACATCACATCTGTTATGGAAATCTCTTCATTGAGAAGAGAAATGTTGGACATAGGCAAGATGGTCAGATATGTAACCATGGTTTGGAAATTCGAGAATAACACCAACCTTGAAATGAAAGCATTGCAGGCAGCTTGAGGTCTTTGACTTTTTGTTTTCCAGCAGCTTCAGATACAAAGCATTTGTTTTGATATGTCGAATTGAAATGAAAAACTGCAACGGTCGTAGCATAAAATGAACCTCTTGCAAAATTTAATTACCCAAAATCAATTCCCTTATGTAAAAATATAAATATAAATGTGATGCCTTCTTGACAGACACCATACTTAATACCACCCTTCTAGGTCTTGAAGACAGGAAAAAAAAACTATAATGCAATTACTTTATCGAGGACCAGCTGGTGGATTTGTGACACCTGGTCAAGGACCTTGGACAGGCCTAGGACCTTCCTCCCGCTGTCTAAAATGTTGTGGGGGGACACATTTGCGACGATTAGTCCGAGATCTGACCCAGACAACCTGAGAGTGAATAGCACAGGACACACAGTACTGCATATTTGCATAGAGATTTGGAAGCATGTATCCATCGTGAACGCAGGCCTCCTAAACATCATGCATGGAAGCTTGCTCGACTATGTTACAAATAAGAAACCTCTTCACGACCTTATCCTTGGGAGTGGATCTGCCACAATTAGAGCAACGAATGAATTTAACATGGCCACACCCATGCTTGTTACAGTCTCCATTCCTTCTTTTGAACGTCATGGTAGGGAATGTGTGCAATGAAACTTGTGCAGAGTCTCCCCTCCTTCCAGACTTACAATTCCTTCACCTGCATCGTCAAGAGCGGAAATATCATCTCAAATTTGTCAACTCAGCATTTGAAACTTTTGATCCCCTGTAACTTGGAAAGCATTTATATGATACGACCTTTTCATATGGAACTATAAATGCCTATTTTGTTGAGATTGCTGAAGCTGCTGAGATGGAGGAGTTTTGTTCGCCATTGGCCTTGGCTGCTGAAAATATGTCATAGAAGGAGCCTAAGATGAAAGTGGAGTTTGTTGTTGTCCTGGATGTGGAGGTAATCCAGATATATTGTATTAGCAGTGGAGCGAGTATTCCAACAACAAATGTTACATTTCTTCATTAGACAATTGTGTTTCTCCATTGGACAACTGCACACACAATCTTTGCCTACAAATTAGGTGTTTTGGCAACTGTCTATTTGCATTCAGCTATCAAATCCGTCATGCATCAGATGATTTATATCCTTTGGCTTTGTAGCTTGGCACGCTGATGTGAAATACAAGTATTGACACCCGTAAAATCTTAGGTGCTATTGCTTTGACATCTGCAACAATTTCAAAGTGAATATCAAATTATTTGATGAGTTGTGGTAAGAGGGAGCCATTGATCTGCTGATAGCAAGCTTGCAAACCCTACATCTATCACTCACTCAACAACTAAAAAATATGGCATCGACTTGCTTCAGTTTTGGCTTCGTGTGTCATATGAGTAAATAAAAAGGGGATCTATAAATACTGGACATCAAACTTTTGCTTTCATGGGTTCAACGGAATGGTTCAGTGAAAATTGAACCTGACATCGATTATTGCACCCTCATCCACTAGAAGAATCACTAACAAATATTGTGCTGAAAACATGCTTCCACCAACAAAATGAAGGGAAACTCCACCAATGATCCACTTTATGTGCTCTCATGAGCTGATCCAACGATCCAGCTATCCAATTAATCAATGGGAATATTTCCACAACTTCCATATCCACGTCCGCGAAGACTGTAGCTAAATCATCACACGACACCCTGTAAACTCTTAGGCGCTATTTCTTTGAGCGCTACCTCCTCTTCAACACATTTTTTGTAGCTAACATCTGGCCTTTAACCTAAAAAACCCTGCAACCTTGATCTCTACAAACATTCACATACTTCTTGCGTCTAGTCCAATGGGCTATGGAATCAGTAAATATCACTGCAACTTATTTGAACTGTGGACATACCTCACTAATAACAAACAATTGTTGGAAGCTAATGAACTCAAAAGAAAACTGCATGCTCGTATGATGATATTATTCTCTATCTATTCCTACTCTAATCAAGCGTGTTACTTCTTGATTAAGTAAGATCGTGCTTCCAATGAAGCCACTTAAGTATCTGATTAGCTTGAAGATCTTTTGATTCGGAAATGATGCATGTAGAAACCCATAGAATGTAGATATGTAATTCAAAAGAACATAACAACCAACCTTTTTTTGACAAAATAAATTCGACATATATGTTGCTCGAAGACTCCAGACAATCAGCAAAAGGATCAATGACACTGTAAGAAAATACTTCTTCCTACTGTTTCAGCTGAATGTCAAAAGATCTCTGCATATCCTTTTCCTGATAATGACTGATATTTTTATCAATTTGAAAATCTGAACATGGATGTGGGTTGACTTCACTGCTGATCAAATCTTGTTTGATTTCTATTCCATATTCAAGTTCAAGAATGATGGATATTGGGAATAAAGGCAAGATCAACTGCTTTTGTAGCTCTTGGGACACTGGATGTATATCAGCCACCTATTCTTTATCAAGATCCGAGGCATTCTGATTCATGAAAAATGACTGCTCTTCAATGACTGGCTCTCTGTTTGTAGATAGATGTCTTCCTTGATAGTTTCCTTGTTGTCCCAACTGAGAACTAAACTGTTGTTGGCTTCCTTCACTAGTCTTTGTGCTAAAATAAAACTGTTCAGCCTCCGTCGAAGGAGAAAACAAACTCAACTACTGATCTGAACTTTCCAGCACACCATCTCTTTCTTCATATATGCTGAAATCTTTCTTTGTCTGCAAATGTGGAAACTGTAGGCTGCCCTCATCATCTTCTGTAGATATGAAAATGTCACTTTCTGATCTGTCGATCTGTTCATTATTATCTGTGATCTCAAATGAAATCACCTAGTCTTTATGCAAATTAGAAACAATAGGTACATTTGATATGATGTCAAAAGTATCTACAAATTTGATATCAAAATGGAGGTCATTTAGAGTCTTTGGATCTTTATGAAAGATATCTTCTTCATCATCAACAACCTTCACATCAAAAACTAAAACAGAGAGTGCAGAAGAAGAAAAACAATCTTCTTTATGTTCCTTATGACTGGTGTAATTTTCCTCCATCTGCAAAACTGAAAATTGATGACTGCCTACACTGGTTTGAAATTCTAATTGAGTAATAGACATTTGATTCATATGATTTGTACTTGGAATAATTAGATCTTCAGATGTACAATAATCATATGAAGATGAAGGAGGATAACTCTCAACCTCATCGTACAATAAATATTCTTCACAACAATGTTCAAGAAGAAATTCCTGAGAAAAAAATATTTCACAATGATGATGAAAAGCTGTATGAAATTCTTTTAAAAAAGATATACTAGAAGAAGTCAAGGATTTATACCATTCACAAGCATCACCTTCCAACGAATACATAAACATCTTCATGAGCACATCTTCATCATGAATATTTAACTGAACCATGCATTGATGAAATCTGATAAGATGATCTAGAGGATTATCTTCTTTCTTTTTTACAAATCTTGGAAGGTGATCTCCCAAAATATCTATACAAGGAACTGGATGTGGGAAACTGGGAACTATTGAGAAGTCAAGAGGTGAAAACCTCCGAGCCAAAAGAGCTGCAAATGCCTTTGACATTTGATTATTGTGGAGTCACCACTGAATCTATCCTTCATGGAGCCGCCAAATAGATGATTACAATCGAAAGTGTGCCCAGTCTTTGTCTATCATCAAAGATGGATCTTGTCATATCCCAAGGAAGCTGAGCTTCGATATCCTCTCCCCGGCAACGGTGCCAATTTGTTATCACTCCAAGAAACCCTTTGTGGTTGTAGACCAAAGGTGCTTGGTAACTTCAAGTCAAAATGTTTTTTGTGTTTGGTATATATGGATCAATGGGATAACTCAACAACAATATGGTATACAGACTGTCAAAATGAGAATCAAATGAAACAATGCTCTCAAGGATTAATAATCAGTTAATTACTTGAAGTGGGTGAAGAAAAAATGCTTATAAACCAAGTACACAAGGTAGGTTTTAATAAAAACTGAAGAAACTATTAATTCAGTTATGATCTAACCAATGAGATAACAATCATCTGTAGCTAAAACAACATGAATTAAAGTGCAGAAAGAAGGTGGAAAACTGGCATCGATAGAGAGAGGAACCTGTGATTTGTATTAACATCAAAAGGTTTGTTTACAATAAGCCATTTTTTGTATCCAAAATCGAACCCTTGGTGCTCCAAATGTCTTTGGCTTTATAGCCTTACAAGATGAAATGTATATCCTTGAAAGATGGATCAGATTTGCTAAAAATAGTCAAATCCAAATAGATACAACAAGTGTAGGATGAGATCCTATAAAAATGGATCTAGAATACTAAAAATGGAAAGTCAAAACAAAATAGGAAAATATTCTATCTAAGGAGTCAAAATCTATCTTAATAACCTTCATATCCTCTAAACTCTTTGACAGATGTAGAAGACCTTCCAAGGCTGATGAATCTTCATAAGAAATTCGAATTTTCCACCTTTGGCAAAAAAGACAATTTTTTACTCATGAACTAAGTCACCATTTTCACTTTTCCACCTTCTTAAACATTAAATACATCAAGATAAAACCTTAAATCTAATGTATTTAATTATTATGCATCTTTAGAAACCAACGTTGAAAGATTTGATTGAGAAAAAGTCAAATCTGGGCAAAAATACGACCTTGTTTCCATGTAACAGGTTTCACCAGCTAATTTTCCCTAAATACGACCCTTTAGCTAGTGAAAATCAGAGCTTTCACCAGCTAACTAGCAAAATTCAAGGCAGAATAGTTGGTGAAAGCACAGATTTTTTAAATAAAAACTTCCTTGGGAAAAATCGAATTTCTAAGTCGTGGATAGTCCATTTTACATGCTTGAATAGTCGATTGACATATAGAAATCCTAAGCTTTCCAATGGTACTTTCAAATATGCATTTGGAGTTTGGGAAGGTAGTCAAAATTTCCCTGAAAGATTAGGTATCATTTCTAAAAAAAGATGCTAGTGCATTTTTTATCGCTAACAGTACCTAGTTATTCAGTGCCAAATTAACGAATTTTTTTCCCGATTTATCAAAATCCTTCAGGAATATGATCTAGACTTCACAACTCCTAAAATAAAAAAAGGCCCTTGTTCTCGCAAAGCTAATTGTCGATCTCCCAACCAGTTCCAAAGACACCCTCATCAATGAGAAATCTTGACCTCTCAAAGCTCACAAACATGCCCCCAAAACATACCAGAGCTCAAACATCATGAGTACAAATGAGGTGGAATTATGGGTCCCACGCCTATATATACGCCACCCTTCGAAATTTTCAACCCCCTGTATAGGAGCCTAGGAGCTCCATTTTTCACACTGTTTACAACAACATGATCCTAAAACTCCCATATACATGTTAGTATCATCGATTTTTATGTCATTCAGATGTCCAAGGGAGCCATTTCCAATCCCTATGAACATGTATGCATGATCACTCTCACTTTTATCAAATAACCATCATACGTTCTTTGTCATCGGATATTTTTCACATCGGGTATCTGGTTTTTTTGTACAGGTACTTGTTACAAAGAATCACAACTTACCCAGTTCTTTCCATCATATGGCCCCTTCAGGTATATGTTTTACACTAGCATGTAATTAAGCCATCTACAAACAATTTCATTTCCCAATCACACCCTCTGACATCCTCCTTTAGGATCACCATACGCGACTCTACACTACCTTCACCTATGTTGCATTTTGGTATTGTTAACTGGTATCATTCTCCCCTACATGAGCTATTTCTACCCTCTATGATCGAGAGTCCCAATAGTTTTTTACATCAGAGAATGAACCTCACATTTCTTCTCATCATATTGTTAACCTTCACATTTCAGAATCCCAAATCATGTTGTTCTGGCTACATTAAATGCACCTCCACATTTTCATTATCCCTCCACCTCATCCAAAACAAATCTCTCATATACAAATTCATCCTTCATCCATCTACCTAATACAAAAAATTACCAATGGGGACCCCACCCTCCATCATTCAGCATTCCAATGCTTGCGCCCCAACAAAGCCAATCCATCATTCACTGGGGAACCCATTTCTGTATGTGTATTATCAACCCCAATTATTCTTTATTCATTTGGTAATTATATAAAGTACCTTTTGATTTCATCAAGTCTGTAGTTTTTTACCTGGAAAAGAAACCCATGTCACCTTTGGTTGGGGCATATACTTTTCAAATCCATATATTCCAAAATACCCTTTAGAGTGGCCAAACCCTGAGTATCCCAAAAACTTTTTTCCCAGATCTCTGTGTTTTGACCTATCTCTCATCTCTTTACAACTTTATCACCTCAACATATTTTAGCCCAATATTTGGTCATCCCCATGACATCAGATTACATTTTCAGTTGTTTCCATTTACCACCCAAATCGCAACCAAGGAAAGTTTTTTAGTCTCATGTATTCCAAAATTAGTTCATGTTACCCATTAATCCATCTTACTACATATCAATCCTTGATACCATATTTGATCAATTGATTTCAAGGAGCCCTTCTCTTCTTCTAGTCATTCTTCCCTAACTATTGATGTAAGCACAAGTTTCTAGGAAGGTGGTGGTATCTTGACTCTCATTACCTTATCAACGAGGAGTCTCAAATGGAACATAAAGAGTCCTCATTACTTTATGATTGCATTGGCTCCGATAACATTCAACCTCGACACAGTTCATTTTATTGTGGGTCTTACTATGTGACTCTTGCAGTTCTTTGTAGTTTTCAAAGACCTCTGAATTTGATACCCCATCAATTCCTCTGAGTCATAAACACTCCACACAGTTTTTCATTCCTCGATTCAGATTTATTTCACTCATCATAACCATCATTTTCCATTATTGATGCCCATTAGGGTGTTGCGGATCTCCACTTCATCAAAATATTCTAGTTATAGTTATACATTTTTGGTTTCATGACATGAGCATGGGGCATGCCCACCTTGTTTGTACACAGATTTTATTCCTTTTTTAGAGAAAATTGTGTTCAAATAATTTTCCCCTCTCCCTCCAATGGACCACCCTAA
>SNQJ01S0155794.1:19630-32977 GCA_010110895.2 Picea sitchensis | reverse complement strand
TAGGAATTATGACTTTATGTCCTCCCCATGACAAAACACAAAAACATGAATGAGGACATCCCTTGTTATATTTCAACACTCCCTCTTAATGAGGAATGTACTCATTGCCATCTCCATCATCTGGTCCCATCATACTGTGCTCTGTAGAAGCTCCCTTTGAACCTAGAGCCATTCGCAACACTTGCACAGAACTCAAACTAGAAGATCTTCTCCTGGCGACCCAGGAACCCTGAGCTCACTTCATCTTGAGCATCAGTTCGATCAACCTGGCTGAGCCTTCTGCTAGTGCTCAGAAAAGACTCGCTCTCTTCTCTTGAAATGAAAGACTGATACCTTGGCACCACCGCAGTCTCAGAAGCCTCCTCACGCTCCTCATCTGATGTTGAATCACACATCATAGGCTGTCCTCTCAACATATACAACCTATCCATCCAGTTATCGATCAGCTGCAGCTCTACCGGATCTGCTCCCTCTCTGTAGATAAAGACATGGTTCCTCTTGAAAAATAAGCAATATCCTACATCCTGCAAGGTTGAGACTGAGAGAAAGTTAACACTCAACCCTAGAACAAAGAGAACTCCATCAATCTCCAAGAGTCCCCCAAACTCGAGTTGGAATCTAACATTCCCAACTCCACGTACATCTCTCTCCATACCACCTTCATTTACCACCTGTCGGCCAGGACCAATCTCTATGAAGTCTGGGAATACTCTCTAGATTCCCATCATGTGGTTAGAGGCTCCGCTATCCACAACCCATCTGACATCACCTATGAATCCTCCACTACCGACACTGGAAACTAGGGTAACCAAAGAAAATTCCCTATCGAACTTTGAAGCAAAGTCCTCTATGGATGCTATAGTTGTTGTCTCAGGCTCCTCTGACTCCTTCTTCTTCCTCCTCTTAGGACATTGAGAGGCAAGGTGCCCCAACTTGTTACAACAAAAGCATCTGACTTTACTCAAGCCCCTTGCGGAACTTCCTTTCTTCTTTCTCTTTGCCACAAGAGCAACATTCTCATCAACTATCTCTGTCTTCTGATCACTGCTCTGAGATCTTTCCCGAATCTCCTCCTAAGTGAAATCATCCCATAGTCTACTCCAATCTGGTAGATGCTCACGACCCACCACGCACTTCACGAAGACTTCCCAATCTTTGGTGAAGCCATTTAAGGCTATCCTCACCAACTAACAATCCAAAATGACCTCTCCAATAGTTGCCAACTCATCTTTAACTTGAGCCACCCGGGTAAGATAAGAAGAGACACTCTCCTCCTTACCCACCTTGGTATCATGCAACTTAGCCTTCAAGGCCATCTTTTGGTTCTCGTTCTTTGCCTCGAACAATTTTTTAAGTGCATCCCACATTTCCTTGGCTGTCTTTTTCTTAGCCAAGTGTGGGATAAGGTGATCCTTCGCCCCATCCAGAATAATCCTCTGATCTTTAGCTTCCTTGACCTCATGCAAGTCCAAAGCAACAAGATCTGCTGCAAAAGCTGCTACAACAGAGCTGACACAGTTATAGATCTTGTTCTCTTTGAGAACAACTGACAAACGAACCTTCCACTGCAAGTAGTTGGAAATGCCATCCAACCAATCCTCATATCTAATGCTTGCATCCATATTCCCTATCACAACTCAAGGAAAACAATCACACCCTTTTGCCCAAATATCACATTGCCCACTGCCAGAGACAAAGCTCTAATACCATGTTGATTTTTTTTTAATGACAAAATCAAAAATATTTCATTCACACATTTCGTCAAACACTTAGCAACCTAGAGATAACTGTCTTCTTAAATTTCAGAAATGCATACCCACATTCATAAATTTCTATAAACAAAAATACACATTGTTAAACAAAATATGCAGCGGAAATGCACAATGGACAACAACCCATAACTCACAGAAATTTAGGCAACTGCCAGGGAAAACCCCAATGTGGGGAAACTCAACGAGAGAGAGAAAGATCTATTATTCAACATCAAAAAAGTGTATTATAGCAGCAAAATAACAATTTCTAGCCAAGGAAAAATACCTCACAACACCAACAAACAATCCCAAAAATTATGCCTTGAAAAACATGCCCAAGTCCGTACAGTTGTACGGCCTCCTCCAAATATGTGCCTCAGAAAATGTGCCCAGTAAGGTACTGTATGACCTACACAGTACAGCCCAGCAGTAGCAATAAAAACCCAAAAAAATTCCTCGGTTTCCATGCCAAACAGCTACCTCAAAAACCGTTCCTTTCTTGATGTTGTACGGACTGTACGGATCCATACGGTACGACCCAGCAAGAAAAAAATGGTACAACACTGTAGACAAAAAATCTCCTTGGGATTTGTGCCCTCTTTCTCCTTGGGAAATGTGCCCTCTCAAGCTGCTCACTTTCCTCTCTCAAGCCTACTCTAAAAATCTCTCTAACTCAACTCCTCTTGTCTTCTTCGGTGTGTTCTTCTCACATCCCTAAGCATGTATATGTACTTTTTGCTTTCCCCAAGAAACCCTAACTTACATAACCAACTCAATCTAATGGCTATCATAAGTCTAATCTAAGGGCTCATATTTAATGCTCCTCATTAATTACAAAATAAGTAATAAATGCTCATTAAATACTTTTTGGGTCCCACAACTTAAAAACACTTTAAGTTATAAAGTACATTCACTTTATAAAAGAACTTTATTTAAAAAGACACTTTACAAATAAAACATGTCTAGGAATTATGACTTTATGTCCTCCCCATGACAAAAAACAAAAACATGAATGAGGACATCCCTTGTTATATTTCAACAAATATAGTGTATCCAACAGTCATTACATTCTTTCAAATAGATAGGAGAAAATTCTTGTAGATTAACCTTCAAAGAATCATTATATACAATAACCAGACCAGAAAAATCAATAGTAAAGTTTGGGAAGATTCTACTCTTTACAACCACTATGGTAAATCGAGTGGATACTACTTCATGTCATTAATTGAGATTGAGATTATGCCTTCACTGTGTAAACACCTGAAGAGTTTACGAAAGGAACTCGAATGCCTTTTTCACCGAGGATAGTAACACACGTTTCGAATTCTTGCACAAACGAAAACCCTGCAATGTTTCACCATTAAATATCAGTATATTTCTATAAATGAAAGAAAGGTAAAATGAGCATATCAACAAAACGATAAATGCATTAACAGAGTATTCTAGAATGATACTTAACTTATGGCAAGTAGTTCTCAAGTGCCCCATTGTCGCTATACAATAACCAGACCAAAAAAATCAAGAACAAAGTTTGGGAAGATTCTACTCTTTACAACCACTATGGTAAATCGAGTGGATACTACTTCATGTCATTAATTGAGATTGAGATTATGCCTTCACTATGTAAACACCTGAAGAGTTTACGAAAGGAACTCGAATGCCTTTTTCACCGAGGATAGTAACACACGTTTCGAATTCTTGCACAAACGAAAACCCTGCAATGTTTCACCATTAAATATCAGTATATTTCTATAAATGAAAGAAAGGTAAAATGAGCATATCAACAAAACGATAAATGTATTAACAGAGTATTCTAGAATGATACTTAACTTATGGCAAGTAATTCTCAAGTGCCCCCTTGTCACTCCTGACTGGATAGGCGACCAGGTCGAGGGGGAATGGACCAACGACTCTTATATGTACCCTCGCATTAATAGGGTCCCATCATTAGTGTCGGTACCAAATCTAAAACTTTATTAATCATGGTAAATGAAAAAGGTCGACAGTACTAGGTTTCTATACCATGCAAATGACACAAATCATTTTGTACATAGACTCCATAAAAAATTTCCACAGAAGAAAGACTACTTAATTGTTGAGTTAAAAACCCTCTAGGACCAACATATAAAGGATATCTTTTATAAATTCAACAATCGATATAGAGATACCTTTCTACTGAATTCAAATGGTAGAGATAACGATAATGACAATAGCATCCATAAAATTCAAGAGGCTTCATTGATACCGTAAGATATCTTAATAGACTATTCGGAAAAATCACAAAGGTCATTTTAACAACACCAGACGAAAATATTTGAGACCATAACGAAAAACAAGAAGAAAGTATACAATGCATTATGCATTACACAGGGGGACTTTTCTTCTCCCAAATAATTAGTTAACATAAGATTTTTTACCCTTTCTTTGATAAACGAAAGATTCTTTACTACAATCTAATGAGGGGGTAGGCGCATACAAAAGAAGGCAAAAGATTGTAACTTCAACCAAAAGACCTCACGGAATGTACAACCATTACTAATATCCAAACTATGTACTTCCAAAGAAACCTTAACTTCAAAAGACTCATAAAAACTACCTTCCATACCTTATTTTGTTATAATACGTAGGGTTCTAAACATTAATCCATATGTTCTTACCTTGTGTAAAGAGGATCCCAATGGTAGTGGTCCGCCAAAACATTTTCCACCAGAACGAGTCAACAACTTAAGCACTGGATATATATAGAGAAGGAACGATAACCAAAGTATCCTCGAGCACAATCATAGGAACACACAAAGCCAATATCAAAAGTAAAGACAATAGTCTCTGGGAAACCATCTACTAGTCTAATGATGCTTAATGGCAGTATGTATCTCAGTACCGTAATTAGGGCAAGGTGGTGAAATCTTTGCAGGGACACATTAAAACCCATGATAGTCCCGAGGGTGCATTCAAAATGCCTTAAATGCTCTGGCAGAGGAGTCATTATAGCATCTCGACCGTATCCAAATTAATCCTACCTCAATCCATGGAAAATCAAATTGATAGACAGTCCAGAATTTTTGTTTAATGTTTTTCCTATTTTGGTTAGGGTTTTGTTGTGTTCATCGAATTTCATTAAGAAAAAGGAAGCCTCATATCAAGATTTAGTTTGGATGGGAACAATAGTTATTCCTAAGTGAGAAATACAAATAACCAGTCCTTAATTATCGTCTCCAAGTTATGACACATGCACGTATTGGTGGTCACTTTGATAGCAATTGTTCATTAAGTTCTCTATCACCTATACCCGAGGAAATGTATTTTCCATTTCAAAATTTATGGAGGTTCATTCGTTAAAACTCTTCTCATGGAATTTCCTATGCATCATAATATATATATATATATATATATATATATATGTATGTATGTATAGTCTTTGTTGAGGATAGAAATATAGTCTAGGATAAGAGTAGATATAAATACTTATATACTTGCAAAGAGTCTAGTGTTTCAAAGTTTAGAGGTGTTCCCTCCCTTGAGGATTAAGATGAGCTAAAGCCTTTTAATTATCATTCTTAAATAATTTTGGTAAGTATTAATGGTGGAAGGAAGAAGTGTATAATCACCATGTAGAAAGATTGGAATAAGATATGTAGAAATTTGGAAATTTAATGACCGCAAAAAATAAAAAGAATTTTTTGGAAAAAATTTGAGGTATGTTAGATGGTATCAGAGAAAAAATATACAACACTTGGACCTTGAACAGGTCCACATTACTTACTTAACACATATTTATGTTTATGTAAAACTATTAAACTTTTACTGTTACAAATAGAAAACCTTTTCTGCTTTGTGTTAATCATGGCAACCCAGACTAATGCAAATCAAGCTCGATGGGAATCCTAAACAAAGACATCCTGAAGACCCAAGATAGAATAATGATGGAAGCTCACCTACTAAAGTTATGGAAATGATGAGAAATATCATCATTGTTGTTTACAGGTTTTCAAAGGCATAATGAGAAATTGAAAAGGCACGAAGAACAATGAAATAAATGAAGTCTTGTCGCTAAGTATAGCGTGACAAAGAAAACTCTAAAGGATGACAAACCAAGAAGAATAGGGTCAATAAAAGGCCTCCAAGAATTCTCGCCCCGGGCGTAAAGAGGGGATAGCTCATTCAAAAGTACACCTTCGAATTTCAAAGTTAAAACAAAAACAGTCAGAAAAAGAAAACAGGTAGACAACCTTGAAGGAGAATTTAAGAAAATTAGACCAACGACCTTTGATGGGGAATCCAGAACAGGGGTGGAAGTTGAAGCATGATTATTAGACATCAAAAAATATTTCCAGATATACAACTATTCTAGCAACATGAAGGTCAGAATGGCCATTTACAATCTGAAAGGAAAAGCCAGCATTTGGTGGCAAGATCTGAAATTGGCCAAGGGCCTAAAGGAGAAATAGATGGAATGGTCTGACTTTAAGAAATAATTTAAGAAACCGTACCTATATGAAAGCTACTATGAAAGAAAAATGAAAGAATTTTATGAGTTACGACTTGGTCAAATGTCTATGGAAGAGATGATAAATAAATTCCTGGAATTACTAAGTTTGTACCTTATAGCTAGGAGGATAAAGTGAGAATCCAACGGTTCCTAAGTTGTTTACCGTAGTCCTACAAGGATAGAATCGAATTTGACAATCCCAAGTCCCTGAGTGAAGTATTCAGAAAACCCCGAATGTGTTATGACCAATACAAACAATAGGAAAAATTTCCCAAAGCTTGGAAGGATAAGAAACAAGACCGAATGAACCAGCGGAAGAAGGGATACCAACAAACCCCTTATCAGAATGCAGCAAAAATCTTTCCAAGGAAATATTTTCACTCCAACCATCCAAGGACACAAGGAGGCAGTAAACCTATAAATCTAGGAACAAAGAAGTTTGGGGACAGCACCTGGGAACCGTTAAAATGTTGGGAATGTGGAGAACCTCATATGACAAGGAACTATCCACATTTAAATTCAACAAACAGAATTGTTGTTCATAATTTACAGGAAGCCTCGATGGTGGGTGATGTGGGCAAAATATTGCATCGAATCAATGCAGTCGTAGATGGTCGGCAAGCTGACCACCAGTCCTCTGTGGTGGAATTCGAAGGTAAAATCAATAATACTATAATTTCTATTTTAATTGATCTTGGAGCTATGTTAAGTTATATCACTCCTACTATAGTAGAGACGAATAAACTTAAGAAAATAAGACATGCAAGATCATGGCTGGTACAACTAACAAAAGGAACTCAAAGGAAAGTGGTTGAATTTATTTCTGATTATGAGTTCAGTTTAGATGGTCAAAACATAAGAACAAATCTGAACATTCTACCACTAGGATCTTATGATGTGATTATCGGAATGGATTGTTTAGAAAATCACAAAGCATTACTAGATTGTTATGCAAAGACACTTAAGTATAAAGATGAAAATGACACTACTAGGACAGTTCAAGGTATACAAAAACCAATATCAGTTAGACAGGTTTCAGCAATGCAATTCAAGAAATGCATGAGAAAGGGTTGTCAAGTTTACGCCATCCAAGTAACAAACATGTTAGAAAAAGAAGAAAAACCCAGCTTGGAAGACTTTGTTGTTCTACATGATTTCAGAGATGTCTTTGTTGATGAAATACCTGAATTACCCCCTAGAAGGGAAATAGACTTTTCTATAGACCTGCTACCTGGTTCAGCCCCTATCTCTAAAGCACCTTATCGAATGAGTTTGTCGGAATTGACAGAACTAAAAATTCAGCTACAGGAATTGTTGGACAAAGAGTATATCAGACCAAGTGTTTCACCATGGGGATCACCAGTCCTCTTTGTGAAAAATAAAGATGGTACTCTAAGACTATGTATCAATTATAGACAATTGAATAAAATGACTATTAAGAACAAGTAACCCTTACCTAGGATAAATGATCTGTTCGATCAATTAGGTGGGGCAAGGATCGTTTCGAAGTTGGACTTACGATTCGATTATCACCAAGTTAGGATAAAAGATGAGAACATAAGAAAAACAACTTTTCGAACAAGATATGGACATTACGAATTTGTAGTTATACCTTTCAGACTCACTAACGCGCCAACCACATTTATGTGTTTGATGAATAGTATTTTCAGTCAGTATTTGGACAAATTCGTGTTGGTATTTATTGACGACATTATGGTATATTCTAAAACAGAGGAATAACATGAAGAACACTTCAAAATAGTTCTACAAACCTTAAGGACGCACAAACTATATGCTAAATTCGATAAGTGTGATTTTTATCAGAAGAAAATACAATACCTAGGACATGTAATATCTGTAGAAGGCATTGTAGTCGACCCTGAGAAAATAAGGGCCATTTTGGAATGGTCGGTACTGAAGGATGTAGAGGATGTCTTCTCATTCATGGGAATCACTGGATATTACCACAAATTTATAGAGGGGTTTTCCAAAATTTCTTACCCCATCACATCACTACAAAAGAAAGGGACCAAGTTTAACTAGTCGCAGAAATGTCAAGACAATTTTAATAAGTTAAAGGAGTTGTTAACAATCACACCCATTTTAAAGATAGCAAACCCAAATAAAGACTTTACCATCTGTGTTGATGCAAGAAAAGAAGGACTGGGTGGGGTCCTAACTCAAGAAGGACACATTATTTGTTATGAGTTCCAGAAATTAAAGGAACATGACTGAAACTACGTCATTCATGACTTAGAATTGGCAGCGGTAATACACGCCTTAAAAATGTGGAGAAACTACATAATGGGCATAAAGTTCTTATTATTGATAGATAATAGCGGTGTGAAATATTTGTTTAGTCAGTCGGACCTTAATGCAATGCAAGCAAGGTGGCTAGCCTTCTTGAGCAAATTCGACTTTGAGGTAAGACATATCAAGGGTAAGGAAATTGAAGTAGTTGATGCTTTAAGCAAAAGAGTTCATGTGTTATTTGAAATAAATGTCGGTAGGGCAGAAAGTGATCTTGAATAGAGGATAAAGACTGCAGGTAATAATGATGAAAATTACACTAAGGCAGTGGCAGAATTACAAAACACTACAAAAGATTCAGAAAAAACAGATTTGAGTATTGATAAAAACGACCTACTACGATTTAAAAACACAATATACATACCAGATTCGGCAAAGTTAAAGTTAACATTTTTGGATGAAGTGCATAAAAAACCATACTTTGGTCATCCAGGGTACCAGACAACGATAACAACACTCAGAAAAGTGTTTTTTTGGCCTAATATGAAGGGCGAAAAAACAGAATACTTAGCTAAGTGTCAAGATTGTCAGCAATTAAAAGCCAAACACCAGCCGACATGTTGCAGCCCTTACCAATACCAGAATGGAAATGGGAGACTATATCGTTGGACTTTATTACAGGTTTGCCTAAAAATCAGAAACATAATGATTCTATTATGGTGGTAATCGATAAAATTAGTAAGTCTGCACACTTTATTCCTGTAAAGTCTACTTTTAAAGCTATTAGCATCGCTAAAATATTCATGAAATAAATTTTTAGATGGCATGGTATTCCTAAAATGGTGATTTCAGATATAGATGTAAAATTTACATCTTCTTTTTTGGATAGAATTGTTTGCAGGGATAAATACTAATTTGAATTTCAGCACGAGTTATCATCCGCAGATGGATGGACAGACTAAACGAACAAACCAAATCATAGAAGATATGCTCCACATGTATGTAAGAACAAAACCAAACAAGTGGGAAGACTACCTGCACTTGGTATAATTTGCATATAACAATGGGTCCCAAACTTCGGCTAAATTGAGCCCCTTTGAGGTACTATATGATAGGAAATGTACGACTCCAATTAGCTGGGATAACCCGGTTGACAGACTCATGGTTGTGTTAGCAACATTTCTCACAAGGGGGTGAAGAGGGGTAAAAACCCACTTACCCTAAGTCGGGGCGCAAATATACGCTGAGATAAGTGGCGAGCAGATCTGGGCGGCCAGGATCTACGTGCCCAGATCTATGGTCGAGATAGGATTCCGGAGCCCCCCTGCCATTCTACCTTTAAGCGGAGGGGGGGGGTACGAAATCAGGCGTGCACCTTTCCGACAGCTGAGATTAGAGCACCCAGATCGATGGCTGAGGCTCCATTCCGGACCCCCTTTTCCTTTCTACCTTTAATCGGGGGGGTCCAGAATTGGGCGTGCACCTTTCCAATGGCTGAGATCAGAGTTCCTAGATCAATGGTGCTCAGAAAATTCTAGCCCCCCTCAGTTGTTATGCCTTTAAAAAACGTGGGGCCCCCTCCCGTCATGTCGCCTTTCGAGCCACCTCTCCCCTGCCACCTATTCTCCAATTCACCACACGACATGACCCGCTTCCTTTCCCCCCGCCCCCCTCATCCTCCTACATCTGTCCATCTCTCCTCTCGTCCACCCACATGGCCCCTCCTCGGTCGATGCCACACCTCTCGTTCCCCGCCATCCCCTCCGCAGTGTCCACGTCGTCACACCCTCATCCAAACTTGCCATTTGGGTCCCCGCACAGCCATCCAACGAAGCAAGATCGTTCAGTTGATCCAGGTGGCACCATTTGGAGACCTCCACATCCTAGAAGGCAGAGTTGACCGAGGTCATCCCCAGTCCCAAGAATGCAGTTATGGCAGTTATTGCTGGTGGTTGAGCATCATCTCTGCCATAAAAAGGAAGGTCTGACAAAGGACTAATTCACGTCGACTCACCTGCAGAAGGACAGTCTGAAGTCCGATGGAATCTGTCATAGGCGCACGATCATCCTGAGTCTGCATGGGCAGGCTACTAGAAGCCATGCAAATGCAATGTTTTTAATGCAGTGTCTTGTTTTTGTTGTTGTTGTTGTTTTAAGTATATGTAGGAATTTTTCCCATTTTTGTAAGGGTCGATGGTTGAGCTAGGCTCCCGTTCTGTAAGTTTTGATGAAGCACTGGTCACTCTGGTTAATGTATAAGGAATTTGAGACTTCTTACTTTATGGATGTCAGCCTCTTTTTCCATCTCTTTGTTTACTGTGTTAGAACAACTCAGAATTGGAGGATCCAGTCGAGTTGCATTGTTGTAGGATGATGTAGGTTGGATCACTGCAACAGTCACAGCATTTCTAATCAGTTCTTGTGTTTTCTTAGTGATGGAATGGCTTGGAATTGGAGGATCCAGTCAAGTCACCCTTCAGCTCCTTGAAACTCTGGACCAAGTGGATCTTGGCTTCCGAGTTTTTCTTCCTCAAGCTTCCAAAGGCCTGTTTCCCAAGGCAGTCTTGCTCACCCTTCTCACAAGTCTTCCATCTACAACCCTTTAATCAACTTATTGATGGAAGTTGGATCCAGACCTCCCTTGCCTTCTACATACCAGACCCTAGTTCCTATGTCAATGTTGCTTTCGTAGGTCTCTTTCCATTCGACCACCCCCATTTATTAAATCATGACATAAAAAATTGATGGGCATTAGGCTTTGCTCCTACAAGCAATCCAGGAGTGACTTCTAACATCGTTGTCGGGGAGGAAGTTGAATATTTTCCCTGGGATTGAACGACAATGATTAACTGACTCTGAAGGTGCATCAGATATCAGAATTATCAAGATTTCTATTGTGCACCTGGAGACTCCATTGTTTCCACTTCACTATTTCAGCTATGGCTACTGTTGGCACACCTGAAAGCTGACCCAGAGGAGCTTTCTTAAGAAGGTTTCGGCGGCTGTTTTCTCAGCCTGAGAAGCTTCCTGGGGTAACGACAACGTTAAGATCTGGCCTTTGATGGTGAATAAGGACCAGGCATATTCAAAGCTGTGAATCTTTCACCCGGTGACTCCATGATTCAAGGATCAATTGGCGACTCCACTGGTTCAATATGGAGAAAATATTGCTCAAATGTTTTCTTTCTGTGACCTTTCTCAGATAGTTGGTTTTCCTAATGCACTTCCTGATAGAGACCAATGGGAAAATTTCCTCCCTGAATTTCACGCAACAATTTCAGAGGTACTAGCTGAGCATTTACTGGAATTTCATGAGGTTATTCATCGACTTAATATCATGCATGAAGATGTCCAGATTAAGCTCTTCAGGTATTCATTGAAGGGAGTTTCTCTTGAATGGTGTCGGTCTCTTCCCGCTGCAAGCATCCTCTCTTTAACAGGTTTTCATACAGCTTTCAATTCATTTTGTAAAGATTATTTTCCAGCTGATTGTTTGTATGAAAACTGTTGTGAGGATTTTTCTTCGCTTCATGAAGCCTCTGCTGGCCCTGAAGACCATGTCCATGATGAAGCTTTTACTGTGGAGGAAATCATTTTCTAGGAAAATATAGAGGTGTTGAATGATATTAATTGTGTTAGCCCTAGAACGGAAGCATCTGACATCATATCATATGCCTATGTTCTTTTAGATGTTCATAATGATCAACATGCCTCTTGTAGAAATTGTGAGTTTATAGAGAAAATGTGGTCTATAGTAGATGGATCACCTGGGTATCGGGTTGAAGCAGATGTTCCTAGCTACCCTGCTTATGATGACGAAGACCTCCCCATTTTTAAATAAGATATGGTTGTGGAGGAGGATTTTTCTCTTTTCCTTCAAGGGGTTTCTCACGATATATTTTTACCTGGGATTAAAGAGAAAAAAATTATGTATGAACAACCAGAAGTAGCAAATACCACTGCCCCTGAAACAGATATTTTTGACGGGATCACTATTCTGGAGGAGGAAAATAGAAATGAAGGTCAGCCCCTTTTTGATGAATATTATAGTGATGATGAGAAACAAGCTTATCCTACATTTGATCACTATGAAGACGCTGACCGACATGACAGAAAGCAGAGCCATCCCATGGTCCCTATTTATGATGAATACGAATCTGACCCGAGGGAGAGCCAACAAGAAGAGGAGAAAGAACCAAAGGAGTAGAATATTTCTTGTCCAGAGCCAGTCAGCGAGCAGCCACCACCTGAGAGCAGTGAGCCTACGTCAGTTGTCCACCAACCTATGCTTATCAGAGATATTCAGCCACATGTGAACAACTATGTAGCAGAGGAGGCTGTCTTTCGCCCATTTTATGGAATTCGCCACTCATTCGATGACTCTGTCAGCAAATACATGGAGTGGCATTTCCCTTATGCTTTGGAGCCACCATATCCCATCTCAACTTCAGCTTGTAAGGAGAAGTTGAAGAGTGTAACCGTTCTGCTGTCACAGTTACATCAACTGTTTGTGATCACTGACAGAAGGAAGGAGCTTCTATCCAGGAAGTTGCTCGAATGGCTATGGTGGAAGTCTGCTTTCACCTAGCCCCATGTGAAATATTTTATTAGCATTAGGACTGTACATTAATAAGCTCCTTGGAGCATGTAGCTTTGTTTGTTTTGCTTTACTTTTCGGCCTGTATTTTTAGCAGAAGGATGTTTTGATCTTAACCCCATAGCCCAACAGCATGGCACTGAAGCTGCAGAATGAGTTCTTAGAGCATCGCAGGGATGAATCTATCCCCCATGGAGCCTAATTTTAGCAACATTTCTCCCAAGGGGGTGAAGCGGGGTAAAAACCCACTTACCCTAAGT
>SNQJ01S0155794.1:0-19620 GCA_010110895.2 Picea sitchensis | reverse complement strand
CTTCCACATGATTTGTATTTCATCCTTTCATGTGTATTATCTAATGATATCCATTCTTATCATGTTGTTCTTCCATAGGTATAGTTCTTCTTGGAACACATTATCTTCCAAGAGATAGATATACAAGATATGTACAGAGATGATGCAAACAAGTTATGTACAAGAAGTAAGAAGAATGTTGTTACCTTTTAGAAGAAGAAGTCCCTTCCATCCTGCTTAGTTTTCTTTGTAGGTTCCTTTTCTTCGGCAATTGATGCTTCATGTTTCTCCTTCCTTTTCTTTAGCTGGGAACAATGATTCTTGTAGTGACCATACTTTCGATAGTTGAAGCATTGCATTTCTGAAATGTCTTTCTCTTGATTTAGCTTCCTCCTCGAACCAAACTTCCTTTTGTTCCTGAAATTCTTGAATCTTGTTGTGAAATCTTGATCGTTGTACTTCTTTTGGGGTTTGTCTTTTGCATTGATCCTTGATTCTTCTTGAGCACAGCAAGTCCAAAGTTCTTCAAATGTCGGATGCTCCTTCCTTATGTTCATGCTTGCAACAAATGCATCCCACGTCTTGGGAAGACCATTGAGTACTATGTTCACCAATTCCTTCTCTAAAGTGATCTCTTCATTAGCTTGTAGTTAATCTCTTAACTGGGAGATCCTTACAAAGTATGATGTTATGCTTTCATCCTCATTCATCTTCATGTCACGAAGCTCATTCTTCAGACTCATAACTTGTCCGATGTTTCTGACTGAGAAGAGATTTGTTAGGGAACCGTACATCTTCTTTGATGAGTCAAGATGGGAGATGTAGGGTATCAAGTGATATTTTATAGAATCCACTATGATATTCATGGCATTGATGTCAACATCTTTTAATTTCTCCATAGCTGCAACGTTCTACGATTCCTTCTCTTTTCCTTCTTCAAACTTTGGCTTCACGATCTTTCCTTTCACGATATCCAGCACTTTATTCTTGGCAAGGATGAGGTCAATCCTTGTCTTCCACACTCTGAAGTTAGAGGCTCCATCTAACTTGTTCTCAGACTTCATAGAGTTAGTCATGGCTTGCTTGACTAGGTCAAACCCTAGATTTGACAAGAAATTCAAACTTCATGTCTTGGCTTGTTGAGAGTGTCAGGAGATGCGCTAGGCTAGAGCGCATTGATCTATATGGATATTAGGTCAATTCATTCACTTAAGGTCCCTCAACAATAGGATTAGGGTTTCTACAACTACTCCTACTAGTAACCCTAGCGGCAGTGTCTTGGAAGTTGCTTTTGCTAGTAACCCTAGCGGCAGTTCCTCAGCGAGCTCAATATCCTAGCAGCTATGTTTCCTTCTAGTGTTTATACTGAATGAAGGAGGTGTGGACCCATAACCTGTTAGAATATAGAATATTGTGTGCTCGTTTTACCATTGACAATACCCTTGTCACCCAACCATAGGTCGAAGCCACCCTCCAAGCACCTTAACCTTGACTGAGAATTACTCCGGAAGCAAACCCTAGGCTATATAGCCAAACAAGGTGTAGCACATCTTCCTCCAAGGATAGCGCACCAACAATAGCTGATCAGATAGTCCAAACCCTAGCCAAGAGATAGTCCAAGCCAATACTGAAATTGGTTGATGTAGCAGCTACACCTGCAGCTCTCCTCCACACTTGTGCACCAAACTGGGAACTGCAGTGCACACCAGTTTCTCTCTGCATTTCTAAGATGTGTCAAATGAGAACTAGTGACCTGTATTTATAGTGGTTCTGCTAGATTTGTTGGAGCCAACTTCTCCTTATGGGTATATGTTTGTTCAGTATATTATTATTATTTATGGCCAACTTCTTCTCTTAGAGGATAATAACCTAATATAAATTATCTTCTTGAGCCGACAAGACTTCTAGGGTTATTAGCCAACTCATCAGGGTTTACTCTTGCTTTCCGGAGTCTTCTATTCTCATCAGGTTTACACCTGGAGGTAAATACCTCTCGCAACTACCATAATATTAACACGTAGCATACCAACTTGCACTTCCAGCCAATCTAAAAATTCATAATGTATTTCATGTTTCTTTGTTATAGACATATGTTCATGACCCTAATCATATGATCGATTTGAACTTGGTGCAGGTGGAAGCAGAAGGAGAGTTCCAGGTGGAACCCCTACGTATTCTGGACCAGAGAGAAATAACACTTTGGAATAGAGTCGTCGCTCAGGTGAAGGTGCAATGGAAGCACTTTAGCCCTGAGGAGGCCACTTGGGAGTTGGAGGGAGATTTAGAGAAATCTCATCCAATCCTGATCCAGGAAAGGAACAAACACTAAGGACAGTGATTTATTGAAGGGGGAATGGATGTGACATCCCCAAAAATAAACTATTTTTGAATTTGAAAATTCTTAGGAAAATCATTTTGTTTTTGGTAAATTCCAATTTGGAAAAATTTTGCCATTTATCGCAATTCCAAATTTCGAATTTGGTTAATTGTAATTAATGATTATGACTGTTGGGCAGAGATTTGATCTGACTCAAATAACTACTTGACTATGACACTTGTATGAAATAAAATATTTTATATTTATTGCAGGAGGACAAATGGAACAGCCATGTTAAAATCAGCTGACCATGACTCCATGAGTGGGGAACATGTTGGAACTACCTCAGGGTTGATTGTTACAAGTGGAAAATCGAGAATTTGGCCATTGTTAGCCCCTGAAAATTAGGGATTTGGAACGCTGTGAAAATTCCCAAGGGAGGGAAAAGACCTAGGAAAAAATAATTTTTTGGATATATAGCATATGTGAAGAGGCAGGACACTGCCTAGTATGTTGGGGAAAATATTAAGGATTGCTTGCTGTTATGAACACTACTTGTTGAGTGTGAGGCAAGGAGGAGATTTCTGAAGCCGACGACATTTGCTAAGGAGGAGTTCTGAGTTATCAATCATGGATTCATGGTCATGCTAGGGGATGAACATGACAAGTGATTTGGCTGCCCTGTTCTATGGTTGGGAGGAACGTGGTTGTTACCTTTGTCTTCCCGTGAACTGGTTCAGATATGTTAATCTTTTCCTTCTTTGTTTGAATGATTATATAACTAATGTATTGCATATGTTAGTGCTAAATTGAAATATTTCCATGGATGAAATCTGTTTGAATGTGTGAAGTTTAAAATAGATGACCAAACGCCTCAACAGAATTTAGTTGAGTGATTTTTTTCCGTTGATTTAAATTCTGAACAAATGATATATTTCATTTTATTCGATGAAAGGGTATGAATGACTAAATTCTGGAAATCTTCATTATGTAGTCTAAATTATCATTACTCAGTGGTAAACTATAGAGTACCTTCCCAGTATACTGAAAATCCCTAAGGCAGAACTACCTATGTATAAGTGGACTGAAAACAAGTCTATATAAAGAGGTGTATGTATATTCCTGTAATTAAAATTCTAGGCAGAACTATCTATGTATAAGTGGATTTGAAACAAGTCTATATATAGGTGTATGTATATTCATGTAATTAAATTTCAGAATCATATTACTTACTTGAGACTTCTTTTCTCGCATAACATTGAATGAGAACGAATGCAAAACAATATTGATTCTACGAATTTTATGTATACATATATTGCATATCGATTTATATATATATATATAGGTCTATTTACAATTGGTACCTTGCGTAGACATTATAGAAGAAACTAAGATTAAATGTATGCAACCGAAAACCCCTTTATATAAAGATTTGTTCCCATACTATATAAGCAAATAAATTATTTCAACGGGAATATAACTACCTTTGTATAAAGGAAATATCGAATAGAGAGTCTGAAACCTCTCATTAACTTGTTACAATACAAATGAAATTGAATAAGGTAACCTACGGTCATATGCTTACAGACCGGTAGGTGAATGAATATACGGAATATCAAAGAAAATTAAACCAATAAGAAGGACTCATATATATAATACGATTATTCCTATTCAACAGATTTGATTTACAAAAGGTAGATCTCCAATTTATGTAAGTTCCGATATTAAATATACAATTTAATACAACAATAAAGGATGATACTAGAATGTCGATAAGATCCGAATATAGTGTATCCAACAGTCATTACATTCTTTCAAATAGATAGGGGAAAATTCCTGTAGATTAAACTTCAAATAAGTATTATATACAATAACCAGACCAGAAAAATCAAGAGTAAAGTTTGGGAAGATTCTACTCTTTCCAGCCACTACGGTAAATCGAGTGGATACTACGTCATTAACTAAGATTGATATTATGCCTTCACTGTGTAAACGCCTGAAGAGTTTATGAAAATAACTCGAATACCTTTTTCGCTGAGGATAGTAACACACGTTTTGAATTCTTGCACAGACGAAAAGCCTGCAAGGTTTCACCATTAAATATCAGTATATTTATATAAATGAAAGAAAGGTAAAACAAACATATCAAAAAAATGATAAATGTATTAATAGAGTATTCCAGAATGATACTTAACTTATGGAAAGTAGTTCTCAAGTGCCCCCTTGTCGCTCCTGATTGGATAGGTAACCAAGTCGAGGGGGAATGGACCAGCAACTCCCTGATGGGTACCCTCGCATCAATAGGGCCCATCATTAGTGTCGGTACCAAATCTAAAACTTTATTACTCACGACAAATGAAAAAAGTCGACAATACTAGGTTTCATTATCATGCAAACGACACAAATCATGTTGTGCGTAGACTCCATAAACAATTCCCACACCGTATAAAGACTACTTATCTGTTGAGTTAAAAACCCACCAGGACCAGCGTACAAATGATATCTTTTTATAAATTCAACAAACGATACAGAAATCCCTTGCTAATGAATTCAAATGGTAGAGATAACAATAATGACAATAACATCTGTAAAATTCAAGAGACTTTATAGATACCATAAGATATCTTAATAGATAGTTCGGAAAAATATCGGACGTCATTTTAACAATACTAGACGAAAATATTTGAGACCATAACGAAAAACAAGTAGAAAGTATACAACGCATTATGCATTACACAAGGGGACTTTTCTTCTCCCAAATAATTAGTTAACATAAGATTTTGTTTACTCTTTCTCTGATAAATGAAAGATTCTTTACTGCAATCTAATGAGGGGGTAGGAGCATACAAAAGAAGGCAAAAGATTATAACTGCAACCAAAAGACCTCATGGAATGTACAACCATTACTAATATGCAAACTATGGATTGCCAAAGCAACCTTAACTTCGAACGACTCAGATAAAAACTACCTTCCATACCCATATTTTTGTTATAATATAGAGGGTTCCCAAAATGATTAATCCAGATGTTCCTACCTTTTGTAAAGCAGATCCCAATGGTAGTGGTCCGCCAAAACGTTTTCCACCAGACTGAGTCAACAACTTAAGAACTGGATATATACAGAGAAGGAACGATAATCGGAGTATCCTTGACCACAGTCGTAGGAACACACAGAGCCAATATCAAAAGTAAAGATAATAGCCTCTGGGAAACCATCTACTAGTCTAATGATGCTTAATGGCAGTCCGTATCTCAGTACCGTAATTAGGGCAAGGTGGTGAAATTCCAGAGGGACACATTAAAACTCGTGATAGTCCTGAGGGGTGCATTCAGAATGCCTTAAACGCTCTGGCAGAGGATTCATTATACCATCTCAACCATATCCAAATTAATCCTGCCTCAATCCACAGAAAATTGAATTGACAGACAGTCCAGAATTTTCGTTTAATCTTTTTCCTAGTTTGGTTAGCGTTTCGTTGTGTTCATCGAATTTCATTAAGAAAAGAGAGGCCTCATGCCAAGAGTTAGTTCGGATGGGAACGATAGTTATTCCTAAGTGATAAATATGAATAACCAATCCTTAATTACCATCTCCAATTTATGACACTTGCACGTACTGTGTGTGTGTGTGTGTGTGTGTGTGTGTGTGTGTGTGTGTGTGTGCGCGCGCGCGCATGTGTGTGTGTAGTTTTGCTGAGGACAAAAGTATAGTCTAGGATAAGAGTAGATATAAATACTTATATACTTGTAAAGAGTCTAGTGTTTCGAAGTTTAGAGGTGTTCCCTCCCTTGAGGATTAAGATGAGGTAAAGTCTTTTAATTATCATTGTTAAATAATTTTGGTAAGTATTATTGGTGGAAGGAAGAAGTGTATAATCACCATGTAGCAAGACTGGAATCAGATATGTAGAAATTTGGAAATTTAATGACCTCTAAAAATAAAAAGAATTTTTCTTGGAAAATTTGAGGTATGTTACATATGTTATCAGAAAAAGATTACAGCACTTGGACCTTGAACAAGGCCACATTACTTACTTAACACATATTTATGTTTATGTAAAACGAATAAACTTTTATTGTTAAAAACAAGAAACCATTTTTTGTTTTGTGTTAATCATGGCAACCCAGGACGACGAAGAAATCAGGCTTGATGGGAACCCTGAACAAAGACCTCCTGAAGACCCAAGACAAAATATTGACGAAAGCTCACCTACTGAAGTTCTGGAAACGATGAAGAATCTCATTGTTGAGCTATAGGTTTTCAAAGCATACAATGAGAAATTTAAAAAGGCGCAGCAAGAACAACAGGAAATAAATGAAGTCTTGCTACGAAGTATAGTGACAAAGAAATCCCCAAAGGATGACAACCAGGAAAAAGAGGTCAATAAAAGGGACTCCAAGAATTCTGACCCTGAAGCAGAAAGAGGGGATAGCTCATCTGAAGGTACACCTTCAGCTGAAGATAAAACAAAAATAGTCAGAAAAAGAAAACAGGTAGACAACCTTGAAGGGGAATTTAAGAAAATTAGACCAACGACCTTTGATGGGGAATCCAAAACAGGGGAGGACGTTGAAGTATGGTTATTAGACATCAAAAACTATTTCTAGATATACAACTATTCAAGCAATATGAAGGTCAGAATGGCCATTTACAATCTGAAAGGAAAATATAGCATTTGGTGGCAAGATCTGAAATTGGCCAAGGGCCTAAAGGAGAAATAGATGGAATGATCCGATTTTAAGAAATACTTTAAGAAACAGTACCTATCTGAAAGCTACTATGAAAGAAAAATGAAAGAATTTTATGAGTTATGACTTGGTCAAATATCTATGGAAGAGATGATAAATAAATTCCTGGAATTACTAAGGTTCGTACCTTATATCCGGGAGGATAAAGTGAAAATCCAACGGTTCCTAAGCTATTTACCACGGTCCTACAAGGACATAATCAAATTTGACAATCCCAAGTCCCTGAGTGTAGTATTCAAAAAAGCCCGAATGTGTTATGACCAATACAAACAATGGACAGAATTTCCCAAAGCTTGGAAGGATAAGAAACAAGACTGAATGAACCAATGGAAGAAGGGATACCAACCAACCCCTTATTGGAATGCAACAAAAATATTTCCAAGGAAATATTTTCACTCCAACCATCCAACCACACAAGGAGGCGGTAAATTGATAAATCTGGGAACAAAGAAGTTTGGGGATAGCCCTCGGGAACCATTAAAATGCTGGGAATGTGGAAAACCTCATCTGAGGAGGAACTATCCACGTTTAAATTCAGCAAATAGAACTGTTGTTCATAATTTATAGGAAGCCTCGACGGTGGGTGATGTGGGTAGAAGCTTGCATCAAATCAATGTAGTCATAGATGGTCAGCAAGCTGACCACCAGTCCTCTGTAGTGGAAATCGAAGGTAAAATCAATAACACTCAAATTTTTGTTTTAATTGATCATGGAGCTACGTTAAGTTATATCACTCCTAGTGTAGTAGAGATGAATAAACTTAAGAAAATAAGACACGCAAGGTCATGGCTGGTACAACTAGCAAAAGGAACTCAAAGGAAAGTGGTTAACTTTATTTCTGATTATGAGTTCAGTTTAGATGGTCAAAACATAAGAACAAATCTGAACATTCTACCACTAGGATCTTATGATGTGATTATCCGAATGGATTGTTTAGAAAAGCACAAAGTAGTACTAGATTGTTATGCAAAGACACTTAAGTATAAAGATGAAAATGACACTACTAGGACAGTTCAAGGTATACAAAAACCAATATCAGTTAGACAGGTTTAAGCAATGCAATTCAAGAAATGCATGAGAAAGGGTTGTCAAGTTTACGCCATCCAAGTAACAAACCTGTTAGAAAAATAAGATAAACCCAGCTTGGAAGACTTTGTTGTTCTACGTAATTTTAGATACGTCTTTGTTGATGAAATACCTGAATTACCCCCTAGAAGGGAAATAGACTTTTCTATAGACCTGCTACTTGGTTCAACCCCTATCTCTAAAGCACCTTATCGAATGAGTTTGCTAGAATTGATAGAACTAAAAATTCAGCTACAGGAATTGTTGGACAAAGAGTATATCAGACCAAGTGTTTTACCATTGGGAGCATCGGTCCTCTTTGTGAAAAAGAAAGACGATACTCTAAGACTATGTATTGATTATAGACAATTGAACAAAATGACTATTAAGAACAAGTACCCCTTACTTAGGATAAATGATATGTTCGATCAAGTAGGTGGGGCAAGGATCTTTTTGAAGTTGGACTTACGATTTGGTTATCACCAAGTTAGGATAAAAGATGAGGACATAAGCAAAACAACTTTTCGAACAAGATATGGACATTACGAATTTGTAGTTATACCTTTCAGACTCACTAACATTCCAACCACATTTATGTGTTTGATGAACAATATTTTTAGTTAGTATTTGGACAAATTCATGTTGGTATTTATTGACAACATTCTGGTATATTCTAAAACAGAGGAAGAACATGAAGAACACTTAAGAATAGTTCTGCAAACCTTAAGGAAGCACAAGTTGTATGCTAAATTTGATAAGTGTGATTTTTATCAGAAGAAAATACAATACCTAGGACATGTAATATCTGCAGAAGGCATTGCAGTCGAACTTGAGAAAATAAGGGCCATTTTGGAATGGCTGGTACCGAAGGATGTAGCAGACATCTGGTCATTCATGGGAATCACCGAATATTACCATAGATTTATAGAGGGGTTTTCCAAAATTGCTTACCCCATCACATCACTACAAAAGAAAGGGACCAAGTTTAACTGGTCGCAGAAATGTCAAGACAGTTTTAATAAGTTAAAGGAGTTGTTAACAACCGCACCCATTTTAAAGGTAACAGACCCAGATAAAGACTTTACCGTCTGTGTTGATGCAAGTAAAGAAGGACTAGGTGGGGTCCTAACTCAATAAGGACACATTATTTGTTATGAGTCCTGAAAATTAAAGGAACATGAGCGAAACTACGTCACTCATGACTTAGAATTGGCAACGGTAATACACGCCTTAAAAATGTGGGGACACTACATAATGGGCAGAAAGTTCCTATTATTGACAGATAATAGTGGTGTGAAATATTTGTTTAGTCAGCCGGACCTTAATGCAAGGCAAGCAAGGTGGCTAGCCTTCTTGAGCGAATTCGACTTTGAGGTAAGACATATCAAGGGTAAGGAAAATAAAGTAGTTAATGCTTTAAGCAGAAGAGTTCATGGGTTATTTGAAATAAATGTCAGCAAGGAAGAAAGTGATAATGAACAGAGGACAAAGACTGCAAGTAATAACAATGAAAATTACACTAAGGCCGTGGCAGAATTACAAAACACTACAAAAGATTCAGACAAAATAGAGTTGAGTATTGATAAAAATGGTCTACTATGATTTAAAAATAGAATATACATACCAGACTCGACAGAGTTAAAGTTAACAGTTTTGGATGAAGTGCATAAGAAACCATACTCTGGTCATCGAGGGTACTAGAAAGCGATAACAGCACTCAGAAAAGTATTTTTTTGGCCTAATATGAAGGGAAAAACAACAGAATACTTAGCTAAGTGTCAAGATTGTTAGTAGGTAAAATTCAAACACTACCATCCAGTCGGCCTATTGCAGCCCTTACCAATACCAGAATGGAAATGGAAGACTATATCGTTGGACTTTATTACAAGTTTTCCTAAAACTCATAAACAGAATGATTCTATTATGGTGGTAATCGATAAACTTAGTAAGTCTGCACACTTTATTCCTATAAAGTCTAGTTTTAAAGCTATTAACATCGCTGAAATATTCATGAAAGAAATTTTTAGACTGCATGGTATTCCTGAAATGGTGATTTCAGATAGAGACGTAAAATTTGCATCTGCTTTTTGGAAAGAATTGTTTGTAGGGATAAATACTAATTTGAATTTTAGCATGAGTCATCATCCATATATGGATGGACAGACTGAACGGAAAAACCAAATCGTAGAATATATGCTCTGCATGTACGTAAGAACAAAACCAAACAAGTGGGAAGACTACCTGAACTTGGTAGAATTTGCATTTAACAATGGATACCAAACTTCGGCTAAATTGAGCCCCTTTGAGGTACTGTACGGAAGAAAATGTATGACTCCAATTAGTTGGGATAATCCAGTTGAAAAACTCATGGTTGGACCAGAGATTCTCCAAGAAATGGAGAATATGGTAAGAAAGGTACAACAGAACTTAAAAGAGGCACAGGACAGACAGAAAAATTATGCAAACTAGAAAAGAAGACACTTGGATTTTCAAGTGGGAGATCATGTTTACTTAAAAGTTAAAGCCTAGAAGAGTTCACTAAATCTAGGGAAATGTGCCAAGTTGGCACCTAAGTTTTGTGGTCCCTTCGAGATACTAGCTCGAATTGGACCCGTAGCATACCAACTTGCACTTCTAGCCAATCTAAAAATTCATAATGTATTTCATGTTTCTTTGTTAAAGAAGTATGTTCATGAACCTACTCATATGATCGATTGGAAATTGGTGCAGGTGGAACTTGAAGGAGAGTTCTAGGTGGAACCCCTATGTATTCTGGACTGGAGAGAAATAACACTTCGGAACAGAGCCGTCGCTCAGGTAAAGGTGCAATGGAAGCACTTTAGCCCTGAGGAGGCCACTTGGGAGTTGGAGGGAGATTTGCAGAAATCTCATCCAATCCTATTCCAGGAAAGGAACAAACACTAAGGACAGTGTTCTAATGAAGGGGGAATGGATGTGACATCCACAAAAATAAACTATTTTTGAATTTAAAAATTCTTAGGAAAATCATTCCATTTTTGGTAAATTCGAATTTGGAAAATTTTTGCCATTTATGGCAATTCTGAATTTCGAATTTGGTTAATTGTAATTAATGATTCTGACTGTTGGGCAGAGATCTGATCTAACTCAAATAACTACTTTACTATGACACTTGTATGAAACAAAATATTTTATATTTATTGCAGGAGGACAAATGGAACATCCATGTTAAAATCAATTGACCATGACTCCATGAGTAGGGAACATGTTGGAACTACCTCAGGGTTGATTGTTACTAGTGGAAAATCAGGATTTTGGCCATTGGAAACCCCTAAAAATCAGGGATTTGGAAAGCTGGAAAAATTCCCAAGGGAGGCAAAAGACCTAAGCAAAAATAATTTTTTGGATATATAGCATATGTGAGGAAGCGGGACATTGCCTAGTATGTTGGGGAAAAGATTAGGGATTGCTTGTTGTTATGAACACTACTTGTTGAGTGTGAGGCAAGGGGGAGATTTATGAAGCTGGCGGCATTTGCTGAGGAGGATTTCCGAGTTATCCCTCATGGATTCATGGTCAGGCCAGGGGATGAACATGACAAGTGATTTGGCTGCCCTGTTCTACGGTTGGGAGGAACGTGGTTGTTCGCTTTGTCTTCGCGCGAACTGGTTCAGATATGTTAATCTTTTCCTTCTCTATTTGAATGATTATATAACTGATGTAATGCATCTGTTAGTGCTAAATTGAAATATTTCCATGGATGAAATCTGTTCGAATGTGTGAAGTTTAAAATAGATGACCAAATGCCTCAAGAGAATTTAGTTGAGTAATTCTTTTCCGTTGAATTAAATTCTGAATGAATGCTATAGCTCCTTTTATTCGTTGAAAGGGTATGAATGACTAGATTCTGGAAATGTTCACTATGTAGTCTAAATTATCATTACTTGGTGGTAAAATGTAGAGTACCTTCCCAGTATACTGAAAATCCCTTAGGCAGAACTACTTATGTATAAGTGGACCGAAAACAAGTCTATATATAGAGGTGTATGTATATTCTTGTAATTAAATTTCTAGGCAGAACTATCTATGTATAAGTGGATCTGAAACAAGTCTATATATAGGTGTATGTATATTCTTGTAATTAAATTTTAGAATCATATTACTTAGTTGAGACTTCTTTTCTTGCATAACATTGAATGAGAACGAATACGAAAAAATATTGATTCTATGAATTTTATGTATACATATATCACATATCGATTTATATATATATATATAGGTCTATTTACAATTGGTACCTTGCATAGACATTATAGAAGAAACTAAGATTAAATGTCTGCAACCGAAAACCCCTTTATACAAAGATCTGTTTCCATACTATATAAGCAAATAAATTATTTCAACAAGCATATAACTACTTTTGTATAAAGGAAATATCAAATAGAGAGTCTGAAACCTCTCATTAACTAATTACAGTACAAATGAAATTGAATAAGGTAACCTATGGTCATATGCTTATAGACCGGTAGGTGAATGAATATACGGAATATCAAAGAAAAGTAAACCAATATGAAGGACTCATAAATATAATACGATTATTTCTATTCAACGGATTTGATTTTGTTAGCGATATTTCTTGTAAGGGGGGGTTAGAATGTAAAGGAATGGGTTAAAACCCACTTGTCCTAAGTTTGGAATGCTTACGCGCCTGTGGTAAGCTACAAGCAAGTTTGGGCAGCAGAAATTCACGTGCCCAGATCAACGGCGCATATAGGATTCCTCCCCCCCCGCCTTTCTACCTTTAAATAGAAGGGGGGGGGTCCGGAATCGAAGGCGCATCTCTTCGACGGTCCTGATCGGAGTGCCCGGATCAGCAGTTCTCAAAGCTATTATGGACCCCCCCTGCCTTTCTACCTTTAAGCCAAGGGGGGGGGGTCCGGAATCAGATGCACAGTTTCCCAACGGCCGAGATCCAAGCGCCCGGATCAACGGCACTTGTGTGATCCCATCCTCCTCAGCTGCTCTAGGATTAACCAACGTGGGCCCTTCCCCCATTGTGTCATCTGTCCTTCTCCACTCTTTAGTCCAGGTGGTCCTTTCCCCATCTCATCACCCACTCACCACCTGCCAGGTGTCCCGTTCCCCTCCACGTCAGCCTCCCACTAAAATGCATCCATCACGTCTCCTCTCCTGCCTCCTCCGCTTATCTCCTTTTGCGATGTGCCTCCCCTGAAACCTCTCTCACCCCCTCATCTCTTCATTTTTCGCCCTCATATCTTTGGCGCCACTATTCCCGTCGTGCACCCCAATATTCGCGCTGTCCTCCACGTCTATTCATCAGGCCGTTCAGCTAATCCAGGTGGCACCACGAAAGGCCGTCCACGTCCCCGAGGTGTCGAGTTGGCCGGACCATCCTCAATCCCAAGGAAGCAGTTATTGAAGTGGTTGGTGGTGGTTAGACATCGTCTCCACCATAATGGGAAGGTCTGGCGACGAATTAAAGGCACGTCGATTTGCCCACGGAGCTGTAAGAAGTTCGATTGCGTCCGCCGTTGGTGCACGATTATTCAAAGATTGCAGCTGCAGATTGTCAGAAGCCATGCAGACGCAATGTGTTTAATGTGACGTCTCGGTTTTGTTGTTGTTGTTTTTTTTAGTATATGTAGGTGTTTTCTCCATTTTTGTATCTATCGATGGTAGAGCAAAGCTCCCGACTGTAAATTTTTAACGAACTTTCTAGTTTCCTGGTTATGCATCTGTGTTTGAGATTTCTTGTTTTATGACAAACAATTTTCCTTTTCCATCTATGTTTCGTCTTATGCCAGAGAGTTCATGATCGAATGCTTCGTATGAATCAGCATAGTTATGTTATGATAAATGATTTATTGTTGCATTACTGTTTTCTCTGGTTTCCTACATTTGGGTGTAAGAAGATCTTGCCTTTAGATGCCTTCTCTCACAGTCTGTTAGAAACCTGAGGCTTATAATAGACTCCTGCACTTTTCTTATACAAGTCTTCCAACTGCTCACCTTTATTACAACTCACTGTTTGAAGTTTATCTAAGACCTCACTCGCCCATGCATGCCTGGCCTAGTTTCAGAGTTGAGATGATATTGTTCTGAGTTTTCTTCCATTTGATCCTCTTTTTATAAACAAATCGTGACATTAAACTGATGGGTGTCAGGCTCAGCTCCTGTAAGCAATCCAGGAGCGACTTCTAACGCTAACATTTATGGCGCCGTTGTCGGGGACGAAGTTGAATATTTTCCCTGGGATTGAACGACAAAGACTAGCTGATTCTGAAGGTGCATCAGATATCAGAACCTAAATATTGCTACTGTGCAACTGGCGACTCCATTGTGACGAATCCGCTGGGGAGAGCCTGCTCTATCAACTGTGGCTTTCAAAGGTAGACACACGCGGTCTCATCCACACTTGCCTTTAGCTACACTGGACGCTGACTCAAAAGCAGTGCGCAGAAAGGGAAAGAGCTCTGCAAAAGAATTTTCCATCGCCGAAACAGGTAATACGCCATCCCCTTCTGTGAGAACTCCTTTTTCTCTCCCTTAGTTTCTTAATAGACCTCCTTCAGAGGTTTCCCATTTCTTAAATTTTGTGAGTGTTCCTGCTGAGTCCTCCCCTCCTGGTCTAGGTTTGGAGGGATAAATTCTTGTCACTCCCCTCTCCTCTGAAGTTTTTCCTTGGCGTAGACCCAAGACTACCAGAGATTTCCCCACTCCTGCACAAAGAGGAGCTCCTTCTAGCTTGAGCTCATTATCCTCCTCTCTTGTTTCCCACTCCGCTCCGGGACTCATTCCCAGTAGCCCCTTCACAAACTCCTTCTCCTCCAAGTTCTCCTCCACCTAATATTCCTATGGTTGGTGCTAATTCCCCTCCCAATAGAATGGACTCCATAGTTGTTTCCTGATATGATCCCTTAGTCCTAACCCATCCTATGAATCCTCTCCCTGTTGGAGACTATTTGAAATACATGCCCAAGTTTGTGGGAGAAGGAGACATAACTGCAGAAGAGCACTTGGATGCTTTCTACAGTTATGCAGATAACCTAAATGTTGAAAATGAGGATGTCTGGATGAGGGTCTTTGTCCAGAGCCTGGATGGCGAGGTGAGGAAGTGGTTTAGAGGATTGGCCCCTGGATCTATTGTTGGAATTGAAGCCCTGGATAATGTTTTCTTGAGACAGTGGGGAGATAGGAAGGACTTCATGTATTACATGACAGAGTTTGGGGCTCTCAAGAATATGGAAGGAGAATCTGTCTCTGACTTCTCCAAAAGATTCAATAAGATGTATAATAAGATTCCTGCAGAGATAAAGCCCTCAAAAGCCTCTGCTCAAATTTCCTATGCTGGTGCATTTGACCCTGATTTTTGCCTTTTATTGAGAGAAAGAAGAGCCACCTCCTTAGCTCAGATGCAAGATGCGGCCATAGAAGTGTAATCCAACATATTAGCAGCTGACATACTGAGGAACAAGGCCGACACGGATAGAAGAAAGGGAAAATCCGAAGCCTCAACGTCTGGCGCATTAGTGCCCCACCCTCAGGTGGATGAACTGACCAGGATAGTGAAGTCTCTTTCTGCGGAGATGGAGAGAATGAGGGTGGAAGGGAGGAAAACATACAAAGGTCCCCATAACATCAAAAATAAGGGAGATTTCAGAAGGCCAAACAATTTTGCTCCCCCAAATGTGCAAAAGGAAAGAGGAAAAGGCAGAGAAGACTAGAGGATCCAGGCCCCTTTTCAGAACAATTTTGTGGCCGAAAATGAAGAAAGGGAAGCAGACGAGCAGGATCCTGAAATCCATTTCTTTGGGGACACTCCTCCTTTCCCTCATCTCACCCAATCAGCATATGAGGAGTCTCTCATGGAGAGTCAACTAAATGAATTAAGAAAGGGAGATAAGGTTGGCGGTGGTCAAGGCAAGTACAACCTGAGGTCTGACAAAAAAATAGCAGCACCTGATATTCCTGAGCAGTCCGCTAGAACAGAGAAGCCTGCTAATAAGGTAGCAGACAGCCACAGAGGTAAGAAGACTCAAACCCTCTCTCCCATTGTCCACAATCATGTTCCAAAAATAAGAGAAATCCCAAAGCTTACATCTTCTTTTAATTTCGAGCATGAGATTCAAAAGATCAGAATCCTTGTGCCCCTCACTGAGATAATTAAACATGAAGAATTCAAAAAATGATTCTCTGAGTTTTTACAGTCTAAAGCCCCATGCCCTCCCACAGACTCCATAAACCTCCAAGATGAAAAGCCAGCAGTTATCCTAGGTCCCATGGTAGAAGACAGAGATGACTCATCTCCCCCTTTCTACACATCCCTGAACATACATGATAAAGTGTTGCACAACTGCCTGATGGACATAGGAGCTTCTCACAACCTCATGCCCAAAAATGTCATGGAAGAGTTAGGACTGGAAGTCACCCGAGCCTATCATGACCTCTATTCTTTCGACTCCAGAAGGGTGCAATGTTTGGGAGTCATCAAGGACCTGGTAGTTTCTTTGTTCCAGCTGCCCATGAAGAGTATGGTCATGGACATTGTGTTAGTTGATGTCCCCCCCAAGTTCGGTATGCTGTTGTCGAGATCTTGGATAAAGAGACTGGGGGGAACCTTGCAGATGGTCCTCACATATGCCACTATCCCAGTGTTTGGAGGGGAACATAGAAGACTTTACAGGGAAGCCCAGCTGGCATATATAATCAGTGATGAAGCCAACCCTACCAATCATCCCATATTTTCCTTGGACACTGATTTGGGATACAGTTTGCTGCAACTCACTCATGCCCCTGAGCCTCCTCTCAAACTTAGAAAGCAGCCCACCATTTCCCCTGAATTTCCTTCCCTCATCACCCCTGTCTGGAAAATGTTCTTTAACGGAGCCTGTTCCCGAGAAGGCGCTGGAGCTGGGGTGGTTTTTGTGTCACCTTCTCAAGAGACCATATCCTTGTCATATAAGCTGGAATTTGACAACACCAACAACGTGGTCGAGTATGAAGCTCTTGTTATGGGTATGAGGGATGCAAAGGAAATGGGAATCCAAGACAGAAATATTTGGAGATGCTAAGTTGATTATCCAGCAGGTCAGAAATGCCTATCGTGCTAAAAATCCCCGGTTCAAGAATTACAGAAATGAGGTATGGGACCTAGTTGATAATTTCTTCTTGGCTTTCAACATTTCTTTCATTCCGAGAGAAGAAAATGCTTCAGTCGATTCTTTAGCTGTCTCAACTAGCTTGCTCGAAGTTCCTCTACCGCCTATGGTCGAATCTGAGTTTGAAATAAGATATAGGCCCTATGTACCAGACAATGTCAAACATTGGAAGGTATTTGAAGATGATCTAGAGATTGAAAAATTTCTCCAGTCCGTAGATGACTTTTCTGCGTTGCACATAGACGAGGATCCTGACATGGAAGGTGACCATCACCCTAGGGAATTTTTGAATAAAATTGCTGACCACCAGATTATCTAGTTACCAAGCAATTACATTCCGAGATGACTAGTCCAGCAGGAAAGACTGTTTGATGGGAATGATGTGGTAGTAAAGGGGAGAGTTTCAAGTGATGATGCTGACACGGCTGAGTGCAACATTGGCATACCAGAGGAGCCCAGGTTTTTCAAGTTGTCCAAGAGTTTGTCCGAGGAGCAGAGGACCGAATATACTAAGTTGTTGAGGGAGTTTGCTGATGTGTTTGCATGGACCTACCAAGACCTCAAGACATATGACACATCAGTCATTGAGCACAAGATTCCACTGAAAGAGGAGGCTAATCCATTCAAGCAGAAGCTGAGACAGATAAACCCCATGCTGCTATCTGTCATGGAGAAAGAAGTGAAGAAGCTGCTAGATGCCCAAATCATCGTCCCCTCTAGGTATTCTGACTGGGTAGCCAACTTGGTCCCGGTAAGAAAGAAAAGCGGAGAAATCAGACTCTGTGTTGATTTCAGGAACCTGAACAGAATCTCAAGGAAAGACAATTATCCCCTGCCTAACATGGAACACATATTGCAGAAGGTCACCGGTGCTTCCAGAATATCCATGATTGATGGTTTCTCTGGATACAATCAGATATCAGTCATGCATGAGGACCGAGAAAAGACAACCTTCACCACTCCTTGGGGTACATTCATGTATGCCAAAATGCCGTTTGGATTGATGAATACAGGAGCCACGTTTCAATGAGCCATGGACATAGCCTTCATCAGGGAAAAAGACAAGTTTGTGGTGATTTACCTAGATGACATAACAGTCTTCTCCAAGACTGATAAAGAGCACCGCTGGCACTTGAAGAAGGTTTTCCGGAAGTGTCGGAGGTATGGCCTATCTTTAAACCCAAAGAAATCATTTTTTTCTATGCAGGAGGGAAAGCTATTAGGCCATATAGTATCAGCAGAAGGGGTGAGAATTGATCCTAGCAAGGTGGAAGCGATTCAGACCCTGTCACTCCCCAGGTCTAAAAAAGAGGTTCGGGCATTTTTGGGGAAGATTAATTTTCTAAGGAGATTCGTCTCAAATTTTTCCGAACTGGTAAAACACATCACAACCATGCTCAGAAAGGGAAATGAAGTAAAATGGACCACTGATCCCAGGAAATCTTTTGTCCAAATAAATAAGGCGTTGACTGAGGCACCTGTGCTAATCAGTCTCGATTATTCCAAAGATTTTCTGATATTTTCTTTTGCTTCCTATGATACAGTAGCGATAGTTTTGTTGCAGAAAAATGATCAAGGGCAAGAGCAACCTATTGCTTTCTATAGCAAGGCATTGAGAGACGCAGAACTCCGGTACGAGATCATGGAGAAGCAGGCCTATGACCTGGTGAAGGATCTTAAAGCTTTCAGAGTCTATGTCTTGCACTCAAAAATCACTGCATATGTCCCTTCAACCTTTGTGAAGGACATTCTTATACAGCCCGACATAGACGGGAGGAGAGGTAAATGGATCGCCAAGATCCTAGAATTTGATCTGGAGATTAATCCCACCAACTTGATAAAGGGGCAGGGTTTGGCCAAGTTGCTGACTGAATCCAATTGCAAGGCCTTGGGAATTAACTTCATCAATGAGCAAGCTGAGCCATCCAACAAGCATTTTCAGGGTGCCCTATCACTAGCATCATGCCCCTGGTACAAGGATATCTTGTACTTTCTGCAAGAATTAAAGCCCCCTGATGGATTGTGAAAAAGTAAGGCCAGAGCTTTAAAGCTCAAAGCGGTCAGATATTGCCTCATTGACCAAGCCTTGTATTGGAAAGACCCTCTGGGGATATTACTAAGGTGTCTGGACTCGCAACAAGCCCAGAAGGTTATGTTCGATTTCCATAGTGGTCTCTGTGGAGGTCATCATTTTTAGAAGACCACAGCTCACAAGATCCTCCGAGCTGGGTATTACTGGCCCACCTTATTTCCTGATGTTTGCAGAGAAATCAGAGCTTGCATCAAATGTCAGAAGTTCTTAGGAAAGCAGCAACTCAAATCTCTGCCATTAAAGCCTATAGTAGTTTCAGC
>SNQJ01S0155793.1:0-22393 GCA_010110895.2 Picea sitchensis | reverse complement strand
TGAGTTGGCACATACATGAGGTGTATAGTTGATGATGTTGGTACATATTGATGAGTCATAATTGATGAGTAGTTGAAACATGATTGGTACATACTTGGTACATGTTTGGTTGCACTTGATTTTGGTATAGGTTGATTACATATTGTTTGGTATAGGTTGGTGCATGGTTGATGCACTTGTTTATGGTACAGGTTAATTACAGGTTGAGGTACAGGTTGATGCATGGTTGATGCATGGTTCAGGTTTATTGGTATAGGTTTACAATGGTATATATCACAGTGATAGCATGATAGTGGTTCCATCATTCTACTTCTACTTCATGGCAGTTGGATGAGGCAAGGACAGGTGGTTGTAGCCACCTTCTATTTGTAGCCAAAGAACATAGGGGGTTCTAGCCTCCTTCTGGTTGTGGCCAGAGAATTGGGGAGTTGGAGCTTCCCTCAGGTTGTATCCTAAGAAACTAGGGGGTTGGAGCCTCCTTCCGATTGCAGCTGGAAAAAAAAGGAAGTTGATGCTTCCAATGAATGTAATTCTTCAAGACATATAAGAAAAAACATTTCATGGTTTTCTCCCGCTTTGGGTTTCGACGTAAAACACTGGTGTACTGTGTATGTGTATGATTGTTCATTTTTTCATTTCTCATTATTGGATGATAATTCTACATTCATATAACACTTGGATTATTTGTTTTAAAAAGGATTATAATTTCTCTATTACGGATTCACCCCCCTCTCAATTATCCAACAAAAACAAATTCAAGAAAACATCTTTATTGATAAAAAAAAATTAAAATATATTATTTAATGTTTAAATTTATGAATCAATTTTAATAATTTACAAGTTAATTGAATTTGTCTTGGTTTATATTATAGGAAGAAGCCTAATACTATAATATGTCAAACATATAATAGTAAAACCTTCTTCTTTTCAAATACTATTGATGTTATATTATCAGTGAAGACATCAAGATTATAAAATATCATTCCATGAAACTAAAATTCACATGATACATATGCCTATTTAGTTTATACTATAGAATAAACTAAGTATTTTTTTGAGATCTTCTTCCAATTCAAGAATATCATTAATATATCATTTTCAATATAAATAAGTACCATTTTAAAAATCAAACTCCTTTATAACTCTTTGCAAAGGATTCTTCTCTATACAAGAAGTATTGTGAAAGTCTTCTTTGTTATTTCTTTCTCTTTTAATATTTTCATCGTCTGAATTGGTTAGAGACAATTTATTTGAAATTTCAATATCTTCAATGAGAATTTATTTATTGAACATTCCTTCTGGAAGATTGACCTTCTCTTTTTTAGAAATTATTTGGTTTTGTCTTTCTCATTTCTAGGAATTCTATCAATATTTTCTTGCTTGTTTTGACTATACATTATTTTCCAATGAAAGGAAAATGTAGAAGGAAATAAAAAAGAATGTGAGGATCTTAAAGGAAAAAGTAGAAGGAAATAAAAAACAATATGGGGATGTTAAAGGAAAAAGTAGAAGGAAATAAAAAAGAATATGGGGATCTTGGTTCTAAGGGATATAAAGGATATAAATAGAACTAGAAGAAAAACTCTTTATTGTTAAGGAAGAGATACATAGTCATGAGAGGTGGTTACAAACTAGTTATCCATACGAGAAGTATGAGGATACATTGATAAATATTTAACAATATACAAGAAAGATTAAAAGTATACTTAAAAGGATTATAAGTAGAAACCTCACCATGGTTTTGAAGGAAAGATAACTACTATCGAACATGGGGTATTCACTTCATGAAATTGTGACATAGCACCTTTGTTCGTGGGATAATAAAGAATACCCCTAATTTAACTAGATATTGATAAATATCTCCCAAAATTCTTTTGTCGAACCCTCCTCCCAATACATATTTCCAAGAGAAGAAACCCCCATTTTTACTAGATACCCTTTTTTATACACCCAAATACCTATAAACCCCTTGAGACACCACATCCCCCCCCAATACCTACAATATAGTGACTTTATTTTTCACAATTTAAAAACCCCCTTTATGAATGAGCGTGATAAGATATTGGTCAACAAGGTGAAGCCCCTGTGCTATTGAATATGTAATACCCCTAGGCGAAACCCCATTGTAAATATAAAGGTAATTTTACATACAAGTTGGTGATATAGGACACTTTGGGGCCAAAGTTCCTTTGCATATATGTATCTTGAGGCCATAATGCCTATGTGGTTATTAGGCTGGTGAGCCAGAAGCCGAAAGGCTAGTGAGCTATTTTTTGTAAAATGTAATCACACTCAATTTTTTAATGAAAACACATCATTGTTGTAGACCAACCATGCAAAAGAGTATGGGGGGGATAAACTCCACCCGAATGGGAAAAGGGAGGCTAAGAGTCATGGGAAAAAGGGTTATTCTAAGAGGCTTAAGCCCAAATGAATATTTTATTAATATTCCTAAAAATATATAAAGTATAAAGTATGTATATTTTGTATATCCTAAGTCCCTATGTTGGAAAATGTATTCCATGTGGACCCAAGCTAGTTCCCAACATGACAAGTTTCAAGTTGGAACATGAAAATATAATTGGGGGGATTTAGTTCTTTTGGCCATATTTCCATTATCATTCTCGCCTCACCACAACCATGATACTATCATTCATACTTTAATGTTTCTAGTACCTATACCTATAACTGGGAAAACTTTGGATATAGATTGAATAGGCGGGTTGTCAGTCCCATAGGACATTGAAGAAGCAGGTTCTCAGGCCTGTGATAATTCTCTCCATGTGAGAGAATTGTTGGGAATTGATTTCCCAAGGTGCCAAGCTACAAATACAGGGCTCTGAGACTTCCTATCCACTCTGTTGTTGAAGCCTCAGAAGGAAAGTGGGGCAGCTGAAGGATTGTTGATAAGAGAAGGGGCACACTTCCTTGGGTGGGACATGCATGTCGGGAATGGAGGTTCTTAGTTTTATTTGGAACCTGTGTCTAAGTTTATTGTTTTCTGAGATACTTTATCCTTGTTAGGAATCCTTTACCATATGGACTCTTAGCTCAATCTCGGGGGTGACCCACTGTTGAGAGTTATGAGCAGTGTGGTCTAAGGTTGGGAGGAACGTTGAAGGTTTGCATGCAGTTGGAGTTATTTTACCAAAGATAAATTATAAGTGTCTATTTTGTGTTAATTTATGTGTTGTGTTAATATTTATTCATTTACTCTCATGGGTTTTTTGTATATATTGTATATGTATATAGTTTTTATTATTTTGAATTAATCTGTGCAATTGCAAAGTATTTTACCTAACAAAATTCATATCAGAGTTTGAACTTTTTATGTGGAATTTCCCAACTGGGATCTTGGGATGCTACAATGTGGTATCAAAGCCCAGTTTCCAAAACTTATCCTGCATGGGCCCAATTAATAGAGAACAGAACTAAAATTTGCAGAGTAAGCATGCAAATTGTTTGACAGAATGTCGGAATTAATGAGGATGTTTGCAATTCGTTTGATAAAATTATTGAAGTGGGATGTGGAAGAATTCTTGGAAAATTTCATGGGAAATTGCAAAAATAAAGAACAAGAATTTAAATCCCTAATTTAAATCTCAAATTGGGAAAATTTGAGTCTACAAATTGGCCGAATTTCATGTTTATAGAGTTCCATGGTGAATTTGGGGTGAAATTAGGAAAAAGCCCCAAATTTTATAGTTAATTTCATAAGGAATTCGAACTATGGGAGTTGAATTACAGGTACTGAGGTCAAAAGGATTGTTACAAGGATGAAATTGGCCATATAGATATTAATTAAAACACTTCAATGGTTACCATAAGAAGAGTTATGAAATTGTTCATTTTTTGGTATTTTGGAAAAATTCAAAACTAGGCAAAATTGGAAAAAAATTGGTATTTGTTTGTACATTGACATCAGCATGACATGGGGGAAACATGTTAGCTGACGTGGCATAAATATGATGTCTACTCCCATGGTTATAGGGCCACAATGGAAGGTACATGGTGGTATGGTGGCACAGGTAGCAGGTGACCTCGCACCACTAGTGGTGGGTTCCCTCCTACCAATAGAAACTCGGAGCCTAGACCTGTAGAACTAAATTTCAAGGGGGGGTTGAGTGGGGTTAGTCTAAATCAATTCAAGGAGGACGGAATGAATTCATTTTGATGCAAGAGCATTGCCAGTAAAGCATGAGTGTAGGACAACTCAGCGCCTAGTGCACATTTTGAATTGAATTTTAAATTTAAAGTGGCATATCATGTAAATCTTTTGAAATGATTGTAATTAAAGAACATATCTAATTTTTTGGAGCTGGATGATCGTATGAGATCATTATAGAATTAATTTTCTTTTAATGAAGTCATGTTTAATATAGATCCGATGTGTTTGATCTTATCTGTCTATCAAATATATTTATTGTAATAAATTCTAATAGTTGAATGTTTTAATTCGATATGATAGCACTAGAGTAGTTGGAGGGAAAGGCTCAAAGAGCCCCTCTTGTATAATGCTTTGTATTGTTGCCCAAAGAAGGTTGTTGAAAATATTGTATATGTTGTAGAAGTTACTGAAGCTTATCAGAGTGTATGAGCACATTTATATTTACTATTAAATGAATATAACAAAGGAGCATTGTCCCAAATGTCAGGTGCTGTTATGTCTATCTGAATAAATAAATGGTAGGATTTATGTTTATCTGAAAGTCTCTGTTATTTCTTGTTCTTGTGTTTATGAAAGCATTTACATCGTTGAATGTATGAATCTGTGAATATTTAGATAAGTTTCAATTGTTTCTCTTCTTAGAGCAAGTGCAAGTGTGCATAGTGTCTGCAAGGAGTGTGTTGATAGAGTATGTTTCAACGCATAAGATTAGAAGAGATAAATCAAAACTTTTGTATGCAAAGAGTGCATAGTGTTTGCAAAGTGCGTGTGACAGAGTTCGTAGCGGCTCAAAAATTTCAGCAAAGATAGTTTGAGAGTGTGGGTAGGAGGAACCTCAACCAATTTTGTATTGTTCAGAGGGAACAATAGAGTGTGGAAGGATTGTTACAAGGAGTGCATAGTCATCCTTCAAGAGTGAAGATTGAAGGAAGTTTATCCACAACGAGTGTGCGATAGAGTCTTTTGACTCAGAATCTCAGGAGGAATAGTGAAATTCATCCACAGAGAAGATAAGTCATGGAGGAGGACCTGTTGCAAGGTGTGTAAAGGATGAAATTATACTAGGTGTCGAAGAGAGCACTCTGAGAAGGAAAAACTTATAGGAAGAACAAATTTCTGGAGGGAGAGAAACACAGAATATTCAAAGGGAGGAGGTCCTTTAACGTTTCCCAAAATTAACGATAAATATCCATCCAAAAGGGATTAGGATCATTACAGACTGTCAGATCTAGGAACATTTGCACAGAAGCTAGCCATGAAGCATTTCGACACGTCGTAGTTCAGAGTGTTTAAAGTGTTGAGAAGTGGGATTGTTGAAGTCATGAATTTGCAAGAGAATCCTAACCATTAGTGTTGGCCCTCGACCAAGTTTTGCGGAAACATTGGTCAAAGTCGGCCCACTTTTGGACTTCGACACATTGGTCGAGGAAGGAGCGTTGAGGCTCCTTTATCTCCCATATTTTCTAATCCTCTACCACGTACCCTCCTCNTTGGCCCTCAACCAAGTTTTGAGGAAACATTGGTCAGAGTTGGCCCACTTTTGGACTTCGACAAATTGGTCGAGGAAGGAGCACCCAAGCAGAGTTGAGATCACGGATCTCACTTATTTTGCAGGCTATGTGGACCCAGTAAGGGGTTCTTTAGGGTTTTTGTAATGGGTTATGGGATGCCAACCCATGGGGTTTTCCCATGTTTGGACCTATTGTAAGGGTTTGTAAAAGTATAAATAAAAGAATAAATTATGGTAGAAGTAGTTCTTGAGAAGTTTTGGAGCTAAGTGAAAGTGGTCTGAGTGGCTTTGCGCAAGGGAATGAATGTGTGTTAAGTATTTGTGCTTGATAGAGACTGGCTCTATGCCTTGATCTAGTTTTATGAAGGAGGATATGGTGCTCAGTGTGTAGATCTCCTATCTGGTGCGAAGATCGACTCTGTGGCTTAGTGCACAGGAGCAACTAAATGTAAGAGATTGAATAATAATAAAGAAGTGAAGTGGTTGGTGGATGTAGCCCCACACTGGGATGAACCACATATATCTTGTGTCTTTGGGTTTCTTTGTGTTGTGTTATTTATGTTATGAATCTGCTCAATACTTTGATTAGTATGTATGATAGATAGATCTGTTATTTCTTATGTTCTTTACTTGTGATAAGTGCAAATGAAGGTTAGATCTAACTCAGTGCTAAGTTCTCAGGATATAGAATAATTTAATGTTACTGTGTCTATCTACCTTAGATATGTTCTTCGATGTTAATAAGGTTAATGAACTAATGTATGTCACTTCCTAAGCATTAACAGAATACCCTGCGAAGTGTTATTATCATAGATCTGTGTCCCAGCCTAGTTATAGACACCTGCATCCTGTAACCCCCCCTACTTCTACCTTAGGTGAGACTTCATCTGCCTCGCAGGTGTCGCCGAAAGGGATGGTAGTTAGGGTTTTTTTGGTGCATTTTTAAGTGTTGAACCTTGGGTCTTCCCCTGTGCCAACAAATGGTTTCATTGTCGGGACCTAAAACTGTGATTGTTGGGAACTGAAGTAAATAAATAGAGAATCTCTATGCATAGATCTGTTTCTAAAGTGCGCATTACACTACTTGACTTGTGAAGATATTTTCTAAGAAAGAAATCTGATCTAATGAAAGAGGTAAGATCCGAAAAGAGGTAAAGCTTTGTGCTTTGACAAGAGCAAGATAAGTGAAAAATTTTGTTTTGAAAGCCTGGATTTAAGTATGTTTAATAGATTATGTCCTAGTCTGAAGGCTAGGGCATAGTTGAAAGAAAGAGTTGATATGAGTAAATTTAATAGAAATGAAGAAATATATTTTATTCCTATGCGTAGAAAGAATTTTTGGACTAATAAGTGGATGCAGGAACCTAGGAATTTTTTTTGTAGATTGGAGATCCAACACTACGATACTAGTGTCCAGTGTAGAAGACGTTGGGGAACATTTAAAAGAAAAAGAGAATGGACATTGTGCTATAACTGCAGAAGACTGTGACATCTTGCTAAGGAATCCCCTGGCATAGGTCCTATTTGTCTTTTGTGTAATATTGTTGGTCATAAGGTTGAGGATTGTCCAAACATGATTGCTAAATTTGAAGGGATGAACATGAGACAAGAAAAATATGAAGGAAGTCAAGAGACTATGGGCATGTTAGAGAGTCATAAAGAGAAAGAACCAGAGGAATTTTAGACTACATTAGTACATTTGAAAGAAATGATGGTTGTTCACAAAGATGTTAGTTTACCAGAGATACTGAAAGTAAAACAAATCATAAGTGCAAGAAAAGAAGACTTCAACATAGACTATGTCTTGGATGAAGAAACACAAGTGAATATTATGACAGAAGAAACTTGGAAAATTTTGGGAAAACCTATTATGATACCTTCGTTGGGAAGGATAGGATTGTTTTAAGGGAAAGATGATAACCCTATGTGGAAGATTTTCTAATGTACCTATTATTGTTCATGGAACATCGACTGAAGAAGAATTTGAATTCATTAAATTTGTTGGGGAAAACACCCCTTTCCCACTTTTGTTAGGTAAGCCTTCGATTGAGAAGGATCATATCAGAAGGAAAGTAGAGGAAGAAGCTACAACAAAGAAAAAGAAAGAACTAAGAGATTTCATATTTAGGAAAATAGACTAACTCATAGAAGAACGAGAGGATAAGTCGAAGCAACAGAACAAAGTAACAACGCAGGAGAGAAAGAAAGAAAGAGAATTAGTTGTCAAGGTTGAAAGAATGCAAGAAGGCTTGAAGAACCTATCTATATCCACCCAGGAAGTATTAAGAGAAGGGATATTAACTTCAGACCCTTTGAGGGAACCTCAGCAGTGTGAAGCCAATGCGTTAGGAGAAGATAAGAATAAGAATGGAAAGAGTATTTCATCAACATTTAGAGAAACACAGATCACAAGGAAGAAGGCAAGGAAGCACAATAAAAAGAAGGCTAAGTTGGAAAATCTACAAGAAGCTACAGAGACCAGATCGAAGACTTTGCAGAATGGAACCTCGCAGGAGGCACATTCATAGGATTTGAACCTCACTGGAACAGCAGGACCATGCAGAATGGGACTTTTCCCTGGTGAACTTACATGACCGTTGGAGGTGCCCCGACCATTAGAACGATGCTCTAGAATAGTTATAAAACACATTTATTGGATGATGGACTTCTTTTGGGACATTCATACCACATCATAACAGACAAATTCACATTGATGGAAGCATTCTTGGCCATTATAAGAATATGTTATGATGCCTCACTTATTTAACTCATCGGTTGTTGTGTTGGGACCACTTTTCACCACCCATGATTGAATGAGCTAAATAAAGAATTGTCCAAGTGTCGAGATGTGTCATTTGAAACTAGACCTCCCCATCCATTTAGCTACCCCGCCTATCCGTTCATCTACCCTACCCTATCTGTTTAAAAGTTAGAATGTCGGGTGAACCAAGTAAATTAGAGAAGTCTGTCGAGGAGGTCCTTAAGAAGCTAATGGGTGACAGACCGATATCTTAAGGTGTCCAGGAACCAGTACAGACCAATAGAAAAGTTTTTCACATATCCACATTTCATCTACATCACTGTGCGTCGAGACAAGAACCAGGAAGAGTTACAGTCGTACTACAATCTAACAAATGAAGACATGGAATCGATTACAAAGGAGTGGCCAGAGGAATTCCTTATACCTATCTCTGATCTAGAACTCTTTGACACTGACACCATAGGAATCCCCATAGTCACCTTGGTCAAGCATGTCGAACAGTCTAGCGGGACGAAGAAGAAAAAAAAGCAGGAGGAAGTCCAAGATATAGAGACTAATGAAGAGGACAACGCTTCTAAAGATAACAGGTCTAGCTCGCTTGGAGGAGGAGGAAAAGACAAAGAATAAGAGCAAGGAGGAGGTGAAGCTACATCACTTGAAGACCCCCTACTAAAACAGTCACACCGTAGAAGACGAATGTTTCTCTGAAGAAACCTTCAGCCAGGAAGAAGAAGTGTGCTAATAAGCCCTACTTAGAGGCCACACTCACTGAGGATGATATTAGTTTGGTCCATGGAGCTATGGAGGACGCTTCCAAGGAAATCTTGTAGATATATGTAGAGAAGAAGGAGTAGTTATATGGAAATATCGAGATGGAATTAAAGGAAGTACAACAAATGGTTCGGTTGGTTTGTGTAGTACCCACTGCGCCTTCCTCGTCACAGACTGCAGAATTGGGAGATGAACCATCCCAATTGAGAATACTGACAGATGCAATAGAAGCTCGACTTTAGAGATTCCAGGAAAAGAAGGAGAAGGTACATAAGCCTTGAAAAGAGAGAAAGATGAAGTCTTCACATAATTATGAGCAGTGCAGGATAAGTTATCATCCAAGGAAAGTGAGAAAGAAGAGCTTCAAGTGAAGCTCGAGGAGGAAACATCCCAGCTACATAGAGAAAAGGATAATTTACTCATAGTGGGGGCCATGGTCAAAGAAGTAGTGAGTAAATCATTTCACTCAGTGTCAGGCTTGGCATAGGAGGAGAAAGATTTGGTCGAGGCTCAAGTAGTGAAGCTTGCTGAGACCCTCTAGCAGCTTCAAACTAGGATAACAGACTTGGAGGCCCAAATAGTACCGAGCACCCCGTAGGAGGTGCATGACCAGAGGGAGGAGACTGTTAATAACACACTAATAAGAATAATAATCCTCACCTCATAATTAAAACAACTAAGTGATAGAAGAGCATAGACATGTGAACGACTTGTTGAGGATCTGGAGCTATGGAAGCTAGAAGCCCAATTATAGGAGGCGCAGTAGTAGGCATTTTTCGTGCAAGCACGGATGAAGCTTCTCACTGTGATAGAAAGAATGAAGAGATCCCAGGAGCAACATGTAGTACAACAACAAATCACTTCACTCCAGGGTAGGATGAATCCTGCAAGGTGTTTGAAGAAATTGATGGACAGGGATCACAATTGGACCAAGTGGTTAAAACAACAAAACAACACTTGGAAGGGCATGTTACAGAGAAGACGATCCAGGAGCTCTCTGAGGAGGAGTCTTAGGCAAAGAAACAATTTGAGGCAGCTTGAGGTAAGCTTGAGGCCTTCAAAGAAGCATTGTTCACACCTGAGTGACTCAGGATGAGTCATAGGTGAGTGTTGGGGGCATGTTAGCCCTCAACCAAGTTTTGAGGAAACATTGTTCAGATTTGGCCCACTTTTGGAATTCGACACATTGGTCGAGGAAGGAGCACCCAGGAGGAGCTGAGATCACGGATATCACTTATTTTGCAGGCTATGTGGACCCAGTAAGGGGTTATTTAGGGTTTTTGTAATGGGTTATGGGATGTCAGCCCATGGGGTTTTCCCATGTTTGGCTCTATTGTAAGGGTTTGTAAAAGTATAAATAAAAGAACAATGTATGGTAGAAGTAGTTCTTGAGAAGTTTTGGAGCTAAGTGGAAGTTGTCCGAGTGTCTTTGTGTAAGGGAACGAATGTGTGTTAAGGATTTTTTCTTGATAGAGAGAGGCTTTGTGCCTTGATCTATTTTTTGGAAGTAGGTTCTGGTGCTTAGTGCATAGATCTCATATCTGGTGTGAATCTTGACTTTGTGGCTTAGTGCACAGGAGTAAATGAATGTAAGATATTGATGAATAATAAAGAAGTGAAGTGATTGGTGGATGTAGCCCCACATTGGGGTGAACCACGTATATCTTGTGTCTTTGGGTTGCTTTGTGTTATGTTATTTATGTTATGAATCTGCTCAGTGCTTTGATTAATATGTATGAGATCTATAGATATGTTATTTCTTAATTTATTTACTTTTGATAAGGGTAAATGAAGGTTAGATCTAACTCAGTGCTAAGTGCTCAAGATATAGAATCATTTATTGTTACTACACCGATCTACCTTAGATATGTTCTACGATGTTAATAAGGTTAATGAACTAATGCATGTCACTTCCTAAGCATTAACAAAATACCTTGCGAAGTGTTATTATCACATACTTGTGTCCTGGCCTAGTTATAGACACCTGCTTCCTGTAACCCCCCCTTATTCTACCTCAGGTGAGACTTCTTATGCCTCACAGGTGTCGTCAAAAGGGCCAGTAGTTGGGCTTTTGTTGGTGCATTGTTAAGCGTTCAACCCTAGGTCTGCCCCTGTGCCAAAAAACTATCCATTTGTTGGCACAGGGGCAGACCTAGGGTTTAATTCTTAACAATGCACCAACAAAACCCCGACTATTGGCCCTTTCGATGACACCTGCAAGGAAGGTAAAGTCTCACCCATGGTAGAAGTAGGGGGTATTATAGGACACAAGTGTCTGTAACCAGGCTAGGACACAGATCTATGATAATAACACTTCACAGGGTATTTTGTTAATGCTTAGGAAGTTACATGCATTAGTTTATTAACCTTATTAACATCACAAAAAATATCTAAGGTAGATAGGCACAGTAACAATAAATTATTCTATATCCCGAGCACTTATTATTGAGTTACATATAACCTTCATTTACCCTTATCACAAGTAAATCGATTAATCAATAATAGATTTATTTATCATACATACTAATCAAATCACTGAGCATATTCATAACATAAATAACACAGCACAAAGCAAACCAAAGACACAAGATATGTGTGGTTCACCCCAGTGTGGGGCTACATCCACCAACCGCTTCACTTCTTTATTATTCGTCAATCTATTACATTCATTTACTCCTATGCACTAAGCCACAGAGTTGAGATTTGCACCAGACAAGAGATATGCGCACTGAGCACCAGATCCTCCTTCCAAAAACTATATCAAGGCATAGAGCCACTCTCTATCAAGCACAAAGCCTTAACACACATTCATTCCCTTGCACAAAGCCACTTGGACCACTTGCACTTAGCTCCAAAAATTCTCAAGAACTACTTCTACCATACATTCTTCTTTTATTTATACTTTTACAAACCCTTACAATAGGTCCAAACATGGGAAAACCCCATGGGCCGAAATCCCATAACCCATTACAAAAACCCTAAAGAACCCCTTACTGGGTCCACATAGCCCACAAAATAAGTGAGATCCGTGATCTCAGCTCTGCCTGGGTGCTCCTTCCTTGACCAATTTGTCGAAGTCCAAAAGTGGGCCAACTCTGACCAATGTTTCCTCAAAACTTGGTCAAGGGCCAACAGTTAGTTGTGAGGAGGGTACGTGGCAGCAGATTAGAAAATATGGAAGATAAAGGTCTAGAAAAGTTGCGTGAGGAGCAAGTGAAATTTCATGAAGTCGTGGAATCCGAAGTATAGCTGGACCGTCAAATCTAGAGAGACACGTGGCAGAGATTCATGAATTCAGAGGAAAGTTTTTTGGATGGAGACAAGGGTGGAGCTCACAATATCGTTGAAGCCCAAAGTTACGAAGAGTTGGGCCATGCTCATATCCTATGGTCACATAGGAGAAAGAGTCTAGCACAAAGTTAACACTCACAAGGTTGGTGTTTCCAAGGGCTAGAGAGCAGGTTTATGGGTATTTCAAACCTCCAAGTAACATCAAAGGGAACTATATGTCACTTTTTTTGGGCCTGTTGAAGGCCCTAAGAGACAATTCAATTTAATGAATTTGAAGATCCAAGACCAGGAGGTCGCAAAATCCCTATGAGGGAAGGGGGGTTGCATCAGAGTGGTATCAGAGCCACAATTTGCTTGGAGGTAGCAGGTAAAGGAGAGAGGAGACAAGTAAGTAGTTTGATACCATCGATTGGTATCAGATACATTATTACAATGCCACCTAGGAGATGTGTGGATCCACGTGTAGAAAATTGAGATATGGAAAGGGAAATGAGAGAAATGCGAGCAATATTGAATTCAATGGAAACAACGCAAAGGAGAGCACCTGATGTTGGATACGTCAGTGATGTAGAGAATGAAGAAGTGGAAGTTGAATAAGTTGTAGTGGAGGATTCTATAGAATAACGCTTGTTGAAAGCATTTTTCAAGTTGGGAGCCAGAGAAAAGATAGACATCCCAATGTATGAAGGTAATTTGGACGTCAAAGAATTGCTTGATTGGATACGAGAAATGGACAAGTATTTATACTATGAATATGTCAATGAGGAGAAAAAGGTGAAACATTTTGTCACCAGGTTAAAAGGACATGCATCACTATGGTGGGATGGCATGCAGGCTGACAGAAGAAGCAAAGGAAAACAAAATATTAAGAGCTGGGATAGAATGGTAGCCAAGCTAAAGGCTAAATTCATACCCAAGGACTATTAGATAAATTTGTTCAGGAGATTTCAGAACTTGAGACGGAAAGGAATGATAGTCAAAGAGTACACAGAGGAGTTTTATAGACTAGACATCAAGGTTGGACAAAGAGAGAGAGATGAGGAAAACATTTCCAGATATATAAAAAGCCTGACATATTAAATCCAAGATGAAATCAACATGATGACAGTAAGGATAGTAGAGGATGTTTATTAGATTGCACTAAAAGTAGAGGAGAAGTTGGCCAGAAAGAAGAGTTAGCGAAGCAGAGGTAGAAGTTTAAACAAAGGCAAAGCAATTTCCCATAACCAGGCACATAAGCCTAAAGGTGAGACTGAGAAACCACATAGTCACTCTGAAAGAGGAGGAATTTCCCGAGGGAGACAGAGTGGTGGTAGAAACTCTTTTCCTAGAGGAAGAGGAAGAGGCAGAGGAGGATAGGTAAAGTGTTATTCCTATGAAAATACAAGACACATGTCTTCAGAATGTCCCAAGAGAAAGAAAGAAGGAGGTGAAGCTAACATTTTGGAAGCGCATAAGTGGAATGTTGAAGTAGAAGGTGCAGAAGATGGGAGATATTTGATGATGAAGAAGGTTATCTTAAAACCAGAGCCATAGGTTGAAATGCCAGTGCAGAGGAATAGTTTGTTCAGGACAACTTGCAAGACTAAAGACAGAGTATGCAAGGTGATAATTGATAGTAGGAGCACTGACAATTTGGTATCCAAAGATATGGTGGAGAAATTGGAATTGGAGACAACTACACATCCAAGTCTGTATAAGGTCTCATGGCTACCAAAAGGTCATCAGGTAATGGTAACTAAATAATGCCTTGTTGAATTTAAAATAGGAGGATATAGGGATGACATTCTGTGTGATGTGATTCCCATGGATGTATCTCATGTTTTTTTGGGAATACCATGGAAGTATGACATGAATGACATTCATGATGGGAGGAGAAATGCTTATACTTTGGAGAAGAATGGTAGGACATATATGTTGCTTCCACTTGAGGAAAAGAAAGTAAAGGAAGAATCCAACACACGTATACTTCTCATGATTTGGAAGGAACTCCTGAGAGAAGTTAAGAAGGAACATGAGATGCAGTTTGTTGTAGTGAGGAAGCTGAAAGTTATCCTTAGAAGTACTTCTATGGAGGATTTTCCTGAGGAAGTTCAAAAAATGTTGGAGAATTTCATTGACATAGTAGTGGATGAGTTGTTGAGCTCATTGCCACCTATCAAAAGTATTAGCCAACACATTGACTTAATACCAGGATCAAGTATGTAAAACAAAGCACTGTACAGATTGACTCCTCAAGAGAATGAGGAGGTAAAGAGACAAGTCTAGGATTTGATGGACAAGGGGTTAGTCAGAAAAAGCTTGAGTCCATGCATAGTACCAACTGTCTTGAGTCCGAAGAACGATGGCGGATGGAGAATGTGTACAGACTCAAGAACCATAAACAAGATCACCATTAGGTACATATTTACATTGCCAAGGATGGATGACTTAATGGATTGTTTAAGTGGAGAGAACTATTTTTCAAATATAGATTTGAAAAGTGGATATCACCAGATAAGGATGAGAGAAGGTGATGAGTGGAAAATGACCTTCAAGACAAATGAGGGATTGTATGATCGACTTGTTATGTCGTTTGTCTTAACAAATGCCCCGAGTACTTTTATGAGGCTGATGAATAAAGTATTGAAAGATTTTATTGGTAAGTTTGGGATCCTATATCTAGATGATATATTGGTCTTCAGTAAAACCGAAGAAGATCATTTGAGACACTTAACATTAGTGATGAGGAGGTTGCAGCAAGAGAAGTTGTTGATAAATTTAAAGAAGTCCTCTTTTATGAAGACGGAACTCATTTACTTGGGTTTTGTGATATCTTCAAATAATTGAATATGGATCCCTAGAAGGTGAGAGAAATCAAAGAATGGTCGTCACCAAGGAGTATATTTTAGGTGAGAAGATTTCATGGATTAGTGAGTTTCTATTGGAAGTTCATTAGAAATTTCAGTGAAATCGGTGCACAAATGATGGATACAATGAAGAAAAGACATAAGTCTTTCAAATGGATAGAAGAGGTTGAGAAGAGATTCAATATATTGAAGGAGAATATAAAAGAATCATAGATTCTGGTCTTGTCAGATTTCGGGAAGACATTTCAAGTGAGATGTGATGTGAGTGGAGTTGCAATTCGAGCAGTCTTGAGCCAAGATAATAGGCATGTTGCATATTTTAGTGAGAATATGAATGATTCTAAAAGAAAGTACTCCACATATGATAAAGAGTTCTATGCCATAATTCAATCCTTGAAGAAATGGAGGCACTACCTTGTTCCAAAAGAGTTTGTTTTGTATAGCGATAACCAAGATTTATAATTCATAACAAGATAGGAGAAGTTAAATCAAAGACATGCTAAGTGGATAGAGTTTATGAAAAAATTCACTTTTGTCATTAAACATATTTTTGGTATTGCTAACAAAGTTGTTGATGCATTGAGCAGGAGATGTCTAATTCTACAGGAATTCCAAGTGAAAACCTTAGGGTTTAAACACCTTAAGGACATGTACTGTGATGATCCAAATTAAAAGAGGCATATAAAGAATGCATGAATCATGTGCTCAGGGAAATAAGTCAATGGATAGAGTATCTGATTTTGGATGGGTTGTTGTTTAAAGGGTGCCAATTGTGCATACCAAAGTGCTCGATGAGAGAGAATTTGTTGAAGGAAAAGCATAGTGGAGGTCTAGTTGAACATTTCGGCCATGAAAAAACATTTTCCCAATTAAATAGTTCGTACTATTGGTCGAGTATGAGGTCAGAGGTTAAGAATTTTGTGAACATATGTAAGGTATGTTAGTATTCCAAGGGAAAGAGACATAATACTAGATTTTATCAACCATTGCATATTCCATAGAGGCCTTGGGATGCAATAAGCATGGATTTCATGTTGGGATTGCCAAGGACACAAAGAGGAAGTGATTCCATATTTGTGGTAGTTGATATATTTTCAAAGATGGCACACTTTATCCCATGTCAAAATACCAGTGATGCAATGAACGTTGCTAACTTGTTTTTCAGGGAAGTCATGAGACTTCATGGGTTTCCCAGGAGTATTGTCTCAGACAGAGATACCAATTTTTTTGGTCATTTATGGAGGACATTGTGGAAGAAGATGGGAACAAAAATATCCTTTATTTCTACATATCTCCCTCAAACGGATGGATATATTGAGGTGGAGAACTGGACTTTAGGAGATTTGCTAAGAAGTTTGTTCATGGAACATCATATTCAGTGGGATCAAATTATATCATAAGCAAAGTTTGCATACAATGACTTAGTAAACAGAAGTACCGGGAAGAGTCCATTTGAGATAGTGTATGGAATGAAGCCAAGGGGAGTGTCATAGTTAAGAGATCTGGAGCAGAGTAAATTTAGAAACGCTGGAGCTAAAGACTTCGCTGCAGAAATGCAAGAGCTTCATAATCATATCAAAGAGAAATTGCAAAGGAGAAGTAGTGAATATAAACACAGAGTTGATCAACATAGGAGGAAACTTCAATTTGAAGTTGGAGATAAAGTTCTATCACATCTCAAAAAGGAGAGATTCCCGAGAGGAACGTATAATAAACTAAAAATAAAGAAGAGAGGACCATGCAAAATCCTAAGAAAAATTGATGAGAATGATTATGAGATAGAACTTCCAGAAGATGTGGTTATATTGACCATATTCAATATTGTAGACTTGTATCCTTATAGGGAATATGGAACTAGAGGATCAGAAGATCAGAAAGAGATTCATTAAAAAGAGCAGATTCTTGTAGAATAAAATCCGCAGATGCAGAAGATCATAGATCGACTAATTGGTAAGAAGACCAGAAGGAAAAAATATTTTGAGTATTTGGTAAAATGGAAAGGATGCCCAATAGAATATTCTATTTGAGTAAACAAAGCGGATATTCAGAAGCATGGAAGGTCAGTACATGAACTCATGGACATGAGTCCATGAAATTTTAGCCAGAGGAGTATGATGTAGGAGCATCACCAGTAGAGCATGAGTGGAGGACAAATCAGCGCCTAACGTGCATTTTGAAGTGAATTTTAAATTTTAAAGTGGCATATCACGTAAATATTTTGAAAGGATTGTAATTAAATAACATCTTTAATGTTTTGGAGCTGGATGATTTCATGAGATCATTGGAGAATATTTTTTTTTTAATGAAGCCACGTGCAGTATAGATTCAATGTGTTTGATCTTATCTGTTTGTCATAAATATTTATTGTAATAAATTCTAGTAGTTGAATGCTTTAATTCAATAGGATAGCTCTAGAGTAGTTGGAGGGAAAGGCTCGAAGAGCCCCTCTGGTATAAATATTTGTATTGTTTCCCAGAGAAGGATGTTGAATCTATTTTATATGTTGTATAAGTTATTGAATCTTATTAGAGTGTATGAGCACATGTATATTTTCAGTTGAATGAATATAAAAGAGGAGCATTGTCCCAAATGTCTGGTGTTATTGTGTCTATATGAATAAATAAATGGTAGGATTTATGTTTATTTGCAATTATTTGTTATATCTTGTTCTTGTGTTTATGAATGCATTTACATGGTTGAATGTATGAATCTGTTAATATTTAGATAAGTTTCAATTGTTTCTCTTCTTGGATAAAGTGCAAGTGTGCATAGTGTCCACAAGGAGTGTGTTGACAGAGTCTGTTTCAAATCATAAGCTCAGAAGAGATAACGTGAAACTTTTTTATGCAAAGAGTGCATAGTGTCTTCAAAGTGTGTGTGACAGAGTCTGTAGCAGCTCAGAAAGTTCAGCAAAGGTAGTTTGAGAGTGCAGGTAGGAGGAACCTCACCCATTTTCATATTGTTTAGAGGGAACAATAGAGTGTGAAAGGAATGTTGCGAGGAGTGCACAACCATCCTTCAAAAGTCAATATTGAAGGAAGTTTGTCTGCAAGGAGTGCATGATAGAGTCTTTTGCTTCAGAATATTAGGATGAATAGTGAAATTTATCCACAGAGAAGCTAAGTCATGGAGGAGGACCTGTTGCAAGGCATGTACAGGCTGAAATTTGACTAAGTGTCGAAGAGAACACTCTAAGAAGGAAAAAGTTCTAGGAAAAAAAACGTTTAGGAGGGAGAGTGGCATGAAATATTCAAAGGGAGGAGATCCTTTAAGGTTTCCCAAAATTAACGATCAAGATCCATCGCGAAGAGATCAGGATCATTTCAGACCGATAGATCTAGGGAAAGTTGCACGAAAGCTAGTTGTGAAGTGTTTTGACACTTCGTAGTTTGGAGTGTTTAAAGTGTTGAGAGGTGGGATCATTTAAGTCATGAAGTCGCAAATGAATCCTAATTGTTGGCTTAGAGGAGGGTACATGGCAACGGATTAGAAAATCTGGGAGATAAAGGTCCGAAGAAGTTGCATGAGGAGCAAGTGAAATTTCACAAAGTCGTGAAATCTAAAGTACAACTGGACCGTCAAAGCCAGGGAGACACGTGGCAGAGATATAAAAATTCGTTGGAAAGTGTTTCGGAGGGAGACAAGGGTGGAGGTCGCAATATCATCGAAACCCGAAGTTATGAAGGGTTGACCCATGGTAATAGCCCATGGTCACATAGGAGAAAGAGTCCAGCATGGAGTTAGCACTCACAAGGTTGGTGGTGCCAAGTGTTAGAGAGTAGGGTTGTGGGTAATTAAAACCTACAGGTAACATCAAAGGGATCTATGTGTCACTTGTTTTGGGTCTGTTGAAGGCCCAAAGAGCCAATTCGGTTCAAGGAATTTGAAGACCCAAAACTGGGAGGTCGTAGAATCCCTAAGAGGGAAGGGGGGATACATCATATGTGTGACAAATTGCCCTAACCCTAGCCTTATTTTTTATTTTTTGCCCCTCCTCGTGGTGTTAACGTTCAGTGGGGCAGGGGGAGGGAGGTGAAATGTGACGTGGAACGTTGATCCCTGTCGATTCTCATTGAACAACAACTGTGGATTATAACGACATGAAAATATGTGGGCCAAGGTATATGGGTGCATAATGGGGCCTTCCCATCACTGTGACCTAATAGGATGGCATCACATGGTAGCCAAGTACTGATGGGTCCCGGAATATAAAAAAAAATAAGTGTGCGCCAGTGTAGGGAAAGGAGATAAAGAGAAGGAATAAGGAGGTAAAAGGTCGATGGGGAAGGACCAGAGTGGTCAGGATATGACATGGCATCCTTATAGAGGTTCCATGTGGACTCAAGTGTCACATCAGCATCCCTGTTAGCATAAGGTGGCTAAAATCAATAGAAATTAATAACAATTTGTGGAAAAATTCTATGTTTTCTAGGTCATCTTTTTGCATGGCATTTTTTAGGCCATAAACATTATTTTTAGCTAATAAAAAACCATGAAAGTAAATTGTATCAAGGTACACATTCTCTTTGTATCTTAAATTAAAGTTCTTGGAGATATATTTCTAATAGCGTAAACCATTCATCAAATGAAGATTTTATGAGGAAATTACAGGCCAAATAATGAGGGGTACATTTTAAGACCCAGTTAACTTTCGAGGGCCATAAGTTCCTACTCCAGAATTGGATTGGGGCACAAGAGTAGTCAATGGAAATATATTGATCCATATGTGAAAACCATGTATCCAATTTAAAATTCTAGGCACATTAAAGATGTATATGAGGGCATAGAAGGTGCATGTACCATTCAAGGCCAAAAATATTAATTGGCTTGAAACTTCCGCAAGTTGTATCTAGCAACCCATAACCCAGATAGAGGTGAAACTTGGACATATTGTCCAAAAAATGATGATGAAGGAACCCAATTGGGCTCCTGTCAAAAATCCAAAAAGAGAGGGTACAAATATGCATAAATACAGTTCATATTTGCACTTGGTTGAAGTGTGAACAAAAGAAATTCATGGGTATTGGTCAAATGATCATAACTTTCTACTCAAGACTCAAAATTGAGGAAGGGAGAAGTAATTAGAAATATATTGGATAGAAGATTCCATATTGTCACCCATAAAATTAAATTGGATTGTTAAATTGATAAGGAATCAAAATAAAGGAATTTTGATACTATCATGGAACATAAATGTGCCTAGTTTTTTATAGTTTTCCTAATTATTAGTCTAACAAATCTTGTTGACTATACATTTTGTAGAGTTAAAATCATTTATATCAGAACATGATCAACATGGAGCTCAGAAGCATGGAAGGAATGTAGTATACACAGAGGGATTACAAGCATGAAGATGAGATCAGAGGGATGCACATGAGTATGGGTAATGAAGGTACAACTTCAAATGGACATGGAGAAGGAAAGGAAGAAAGAATGAACTTGGTAGATACCACAATTTTTTTTCAAAATGATGTCTAAAGTTATAAGGTTGATAATGAGAGGCTTATGAAATCCAAGGAGAAACAAGAAGGATTCAACATCTAGTTAATACAGAGCTTGGACAGAATATAGAAGAAAATGGATAAGGAGACTAATTCAATCAAATCAGGGAGTCACACATCTTATGATGAGAGAATAAGAAAAATAAGTGTTGGTAGGAATCACCATCACTCCCTAATGCATTCAACTAGGAGAACACACAATATTTCTAGGGTGGATGAGCTATAGGGATAAATGAAAAAAATCAAGCCCCCTACAATTGATGGTGATCACAAGAAGGATGAGGATGCACGGACATGGCTTCTATGCATGAGGTGTTACATTCAGTTGCATAATTACTCTTCATAGGAAGAAGGTAGAATTTCCATATACCAGCTCAAAGGAAAAGCATCAATGTGGTGGGACCAGTTTGTGAAAGTGCAACACATTGATGAGAAAAAGGTTACTTGAAAATAATTCAAAAGGTATTTTCAAAAGAAGTACTTAACCAAACTATACTATGGTAAGAAAATGAAGGATTTTTTTGAGCTCAAGCTTGGGAGTATGACCATAGATGGGTATGAAAGAAGGTTTTTAGAGGTACTGAAATATGTTTCTTTCATCAAAGATGAACAAGTTAAGATTCAAATGTATTTGAGTGGGATTCCATCATTTATCAATGATAAGATACAATATGATGAATATATTATCTATTTTATCTCATTATATACATTCTTATTCAATATATTTATTGCCCAGTATGGATTACAATTATTTATTCCATTTATGATGGATGTTTCTCATAAGAACTAGATTGATTCTTTGCATTGGTATCTAAGATTTGTTGTTGATCCTGGTCATTGGCCATACAAGCTTGTAGCATCATACAAAAAAAAAATCATGTGAGGGAATTTTTCCATTAAAAAAAATCATCATAAAAAATTACCATTGAAGAAATAATATTTCAGTTGCAAGAAATTATAAGTTATTACCATATATCAACAAGAAGGAAAACAAAATAAAGGAAAAAAAAGGGAGAAGAAAAAAGAAAGAAAGAATAAAAAAAGAAAAGATAGTTTAAAAGAAAAAGTTCCAAAGAAGAAGGAAGAGTAAATTATGGTTTTACTGTTGGTGGTTTACAAGCCCATGGTTTTGGTAAACCATTGGCCCATGGTATTTCCCTACCCTATAAAAAAATAATTTACAGTGGTAACTTTTTACAACGTTCTATATACACATGGTGGGGTTGAAGACAAAATAAAAAGTCAATGACCTAAGTCTTTTGGAGTAATATTAATTCAATAAAAGTCAAAAGATATTTTAGCAAAATAATAATGTTCCCAATTAACTTGTGTAAATGATATTCATATAGGAAAAGTAAGAAGAGAGGGTATCATATCAAATATTGTGGAGTTAGAGATATCCACAAAAATACAAGGAGGAAAGGTTTTATAATAATTTATAAACAATACCATCATAAATATATGTAAATAAAAAAAAAATTGAACAATTTTTATATTTTTAAAAGTGAAGTGGATCTAGGAAAGTGAAGGGTAGTTGACAGA
>SNQJ01S0155791.1:3964-16027 GCA_010110895.2 Picea sitchensis | reverse complement strand
ATTGTGATACTTATCCAATAAGTCTAAATGACAAATGTTTCCTTTGCTTTTAATTTATTTTTGAATGGTGATGCCAAACACTTTGGACATTTGTATTCATGGTTACATACTCTTTTCATGTTTGGAAAACATACCAAACACTTTGGCTGGAAATACATATTCTTGATCTCTCTCCACTACCGTTTTTCGATGGCTCCTTTCTTGAATCGAAAAGCTTTGAAACTTGTAGGAAACATTGGTTTTTTTTTCTCCATTTTCATTTCTCTCCCAATCTCCCCACCCAAAAGAGAATTTCTCATCAGAATAATGACAAAACTCTATTTCCTTCAAACTTTCATAATCACTTAGAGTATTGTATTAGTAAAGGGAGGGAAAGAGGTAAAAGGGAATACCTCAACTTTCAAGATCACAAAAAAAACCAAAACTTTCATGAAGGATACTTGCATATATTATTTGCATCATTGTCATGAGGATACTTGCAGGAGGAAGGAAGTCTTGCTGCAAATCGTGGATCCATAGGGATCTCAATACATACAAAGGAACAACACACTGGAAGTGAAGACTCTAGGTTTGTTTGTCTTAATTATCGTGCCTCTAACCTACATTTCTAAGGTTTCTACATTACAAGTAGGTGTTGTAGCTATGAAAACAATCCTTAAATTATTTTGATTCTAGAGATGTACTCATGAATCTCCTCTAGGAGATATTCTTGTCTTGTTTCCTTGTTCCAGGAAGGTTAACAACAAAGGAAGATGTTTTCGTTCAGACTTCAGAGGGAGTCAAAACTATTTGAGAAAAAGGAAAAAAAAATACCTTCTCCCCTTCAACTATTCAAAGGGAGACAATTGTTGATCCAGTTGCTCCATTTGATATTCCCAGAGACATTGCAGTAGGCCATGAAAGGCCTATCTAGGCTCAAAAAAATTTGTAAGGGGAAGATGATCTTGCATCTCCTCAAGGCACATTCCAAGAGAGAAAGAGAGACCAAAGAGACCTTCAAGTTACTTTTCAGCCATGAGCCACATCATTGATTCTGAGTCTTCTTGTCATGGAGAAGACACAATTGATGGAAGTGTCGAGAAATATAAAGCGAGATTTGTAGCCAGAAGATTCCCACAAACAAAGGGAGTTGTCTATGATGAGGCGTTTGATCCAGTAGCCTGGTACAATTCCATCCATACTATCATCCATGAGTTGGGAAATACATCAGATGGATGTAAAGACAACCTTTCTCAATGATGAGATTGAGGAAGAAGATTACATCGAGCAACCATAAGGATTCATGATATACGATGAGAAATCTCATGTGTACAGGTTGAAGAAAGCCCTGTATGGACTAAAGCAGACTCCTCGTGCTTCATACAAGAAGATGGATGGATTCTTGATGAGTTTGGGCTTTACCAAGAGTGCTATTGATCCAAACCTATATTATTACATTATTAGTGACGAGAGCTTGATTTTGATAACTTATTCAGAAAGCCTTGTTGTTGGATACAAACAAGTTTTGACTTCTAATTTTGAGATGAAGGATCTAAGTATGATACACTACTTCTTGGGACAAGAAGTATGGCAGAGGACTGATGATATTTTTCCGAGTCAAGGAAAATATACAATGGGGATATTAAAGAAGTTCAGTATGACAAAATGAAAATCCATGCCTACACCGATGGTTATGGATTTGAAGAAAATGAATGATGATGATTCAAATGAGATTGATCCTGAACTGATTGGATCACTGATGTATCTAGTTAACACCAGATCTGATATGCTATGTAGTGAATGTACTTAGTCAATTCATGAGTCAGCCTAGATAGACTCACTGAATAGCAATGAAACATGTATTGAGATATCTACGAGGCACAGTTGGATATGGCTTGAGATATGCCTCCAGTATAGACTTGAGTTTGTAGGTATATGCCGATTAGGAAAGGAGCACAGTGGACCGAAAGAGCACATCCAATTGTTGTTTTGCCTTGGGGTCTGCCATGGTTTCGTAGTGCAACATGAAACAAAGATCTGTGGCCTTGAGTACCACAAAAGTAGAGTATATAACATTGAGTGTGGTAGTCCGCAAAGCAGTGTGGCTTCACAAACTTCTGACAGACTTATTTTGATCATGAGATGGATCCTATTATTCATTGAGATAACCAGAGCTGTGTGAAGCTCTTTGATAACTCTGTGTTTCATGATAGATTGAAATACGTTGAGATAAAATATCATTATATCAGAGACATGGTGCAGAGGAAAGAAATACATGTGCAATGCCCTCCATCACATGAGCAGATTGCAGATATCTTCACCAAACTACTTTCCAAGATGAAGTTTGAGTACTTCCATGAGAGACTTGAACTAATGGGGAATACCTCCCTAGCCGTGAGGGAGTGTTGATGATTATATCCAAGACAAAGTTCGAGTACTTCCATGAGAGACTTGGATTGATGGAGAATGCCTCATTAGATGAGAGGGAGTGTTGATGATTACAACTACGTGAGACATCCTCCAGGACACAGACTGAGTGAGTCGACTTGAGAGAGAGCCCATAAGTTGGGTGTTCCCATGAGATGGGTGTGTAGTTCCTCTCTGATATGGATATGAAATGATGTGTGCCCTTGTGTGGGGTGAGGAAGCCCATGAGTTGGTTGTGCCCATGAGATGGGTGTGTGGTTCCTCTCTGAGACGGAGATGGAACATTGTGCCCTGTGTGGGGTGAGGAATCCCATGAGCTAGGTGTGTGGTTCCTCTTTGAGACAGAGATGGAATGTTGTGTGCCCCTATGTGGGGAATCCCATGAGTTGGGTGTGTTTTTCTCTCTGAGATGGAGATGAAACGATGTACTGGTATCCTCTGTGCAAAGAGTTGAGATGTTGTGATACTCCAGATGATTCTCCCATGAGACGCAGTGAGAAATAGATATGCTGAGTTGGACATGCCTACAACTGAGCATAGGTGAATGTGATCCTAGTGGCTGAGCACTAGTGAGTGTGATTCTCATGTGAGACACAATGAGAAAGCGATCTCCTGAGTTGGACGTGACTGTGACTAAGCACATGTGAATGTGATCCTAGTGGCTGAGCACTAGTGAGTGTGATTCTCCTGTGAGATGCAGTGAGATAGATATGTGGACATCTCTATGGCTGAGCACAGATGGATGTGCCCCTAGTGGACGAGAACTAGTGGGTGTATGAGATCCCTTACTATATTGTCCAAGATTCAAACTTACCTACAACTCTATTTGTGATGTAAAGGGTACATATTGGCCCCACCATTAATGTAAAAGACAATTCTTGCGAAAGATAATTAATATGGTAATTATTAATTATATTTTGAGTTATTGAGGTTAGTCCTATTGTGCCAATAGACACATCATTTGATGTGATAAGTCTTATTTAAATAAAGGTGAATCCCCATTGAGGAAACACACTTAACATTGTGTCATCTCATGATTTCATAAGTTGTGGTTTGAAATTATGAGAATTACATCACCCTCTTGTGTGCTAGGTTTGGAGATGGTGTGGGAGGTCTTTCTCTTGAAGAATATAACAAAGGATTGGTTGGGTTTTCTTCCCTTGTTGAGAAGGGTTTCCCATGATACTTGTTGTGTTCTTGTGCATGGTTATTCTTCTTGTGATCTTGGTTTGGTGCAATAGTTATGGTTTAAGTAAAATCTAAACATAAATTTAAAAGTAAATGCATGAGACATAGCTCATTGAAAATTCAACATAAAGAACCATAATCAAAACTTGGTTGAACAAACCAAGAAGTTAAAGAATGAGAAGAAATTATCCGAAAAATATGAAGAAAGCTCTCGCCTAAGAATCCTTAATCAACAATTGCTTGCACAAATTAAAAGTTTAAAGAATGAAATAATGAAAAATTTAGAATAAAAAACTGAAGATGACAAGTCAAGAAATAAGGAAGAAATTTTATGTTTAAGGCGAAATAATCAAGAATTAATTACCCAAATTAGAAAGCTAAAGAATGATAAGAAGTCTTTACAGTAAGAGTTAGATCACAAAGAAACAATGACTAAATCAATTGAAATAGAGAGTCTTCTAGTTCAAAAAATCCAAAACTTAGAGAAAGAAACAAACACTGATCCAATTGAATTACCAGAAACATCAAAAGTTGAAAAAAGATCCAATAAACAATATTCAAAAGAGATTTGAGTGCCTTATCGCCATCCAAATCACAAGAGTCATTATGACCAACAACAAGGTCAAGAGGAATCTAAACAATGTTCTTCTTACCAACAACTAAACTACAACATTGAAAAAGAAGAAAGACAAAATCAACTTCTATGGATGCCTAAAATAAGAAATCCTATCTGAACAATCAATCATCAAATAGTTACAACATAAGTATATTTGGGATGGATCACTTCCAAAAAGATGCAACATATTACTTTAGGAATTCGAAAATTATATCGTTTTGTTTCTTCAAGTGTCACAATTACAAAACAAAAGATCATGAGAGGTAAGTTTGAGTTAGAACAAGAGATAGGTCCTTCTGTAATTATGCTTTGAGGACACAACGTTTTTAAGGGGAAGGCCATGTAACATACAAAATATGTAAATATTAAGTGATAATAATCATAAATAATAATAATAAAAAATAATTATTAATTGTATAAGGGACACATCCTTTCATGGATGGTCACCATATGTGCCTTTAGGTTCTCTATATACTTGACACTCTCATTGTACATTTATTCATCATATATTATCTATTTTATCTCATTATATACATTCTTATTCAATATATTTATTGTCCAGTATGGATTATAGTTATTTATTCCATTTATGATGGATGTCCATCATAAGAACCAGTTTGGTTCTTTGTAGGGTTAGACTACAAGAAATGAAAAAACAAAGCCAAGAAAAGGAACAATCAACCCAAGAAGGATAGGTCAAAGAAATCCATAATTTGAGAGACAAGATTAAAGAGCTAGAAGAAAAACTAACTAACAATTTGGTCCTAAATAGTTTGGAAAATATATTGGATATCAAACCCATCAAAGAGGAAATGAATAAGATAATCATTTTGGATCATGAGCATAAAAAAAGAGTCTTGAACCTCATTATTTTATATATAAAAGAGCAGAAAGACAAGGACACACTAGCATTAACAAAAGAAGAACTGAAAAACAAGTTACATATTGAAACCAATTACCTCATAGAAGCAAAGACGCTAGGAAAAATAATCGAACATAAATATAGGTTGATTCACGTCAAGGTAAACTCTAATGACTATAAATATGGAATACTTGGTAAATATCCAAGATTAAAAGGGTCAATAATATTTATAAATGAATACCTCATTCCAGAAAACCACATTGAATTAAGGAAGGAAGTTCAAAAGGTAAAAGAAGCAAGGAAGGAAGGAAAGTGGGAAATAATTAGAAACAAAAAATCTATTATTAGGGATAGATACTAAAAAGATAATAATAAATAGGAATTGGGAACATTCCAGATCCTTTCTTGGAATTGTTATGGCTTTCCATGGTGCAAAGGCCCTATGTTGAGTTGGGTCTTGAGTGAAATTGATATTATTTTTCAATTGAAACTTGGGAGCATGAAGAATATAAGGTCCCTAACATAGAAGGATTTGTCTTTTGGTTGGCATGGAACACAAAATTATACCACAGAGGGATTGGAGTTATAACTTGTTATATAAAAAAGAATATTTCTCCGCACATTCATCTTCATAAGATAGACCCTCTCAATGAATACATTTGGATAGAGATTTATGAAATTAATGCTAATAAGATTTATATAGAAATATGTTATTTTGTGCCTAATAATTCTACATTTGATAAGAAACATAATCTAGAAAAAAATTGTCCATACAATAGCTTAGAGCAAGATATTTATGGTTTGAGAAATGAAGGTAATATCCGCCTTCTAGGAGACTTTCATCCTAGAATTGCAACTAATCAAGCTATTATTTTAAGAAAAAATTCCAACCCTAATCCTTTATGGATAATGAGGTCATGCTTATATCTAATAGATACAAAAGAAACTTTGAAGACTTAACCGAGAATTTGTTTGGTACCGATTCAATCAAGCTATGCAGTGCTCAAGACCCAATAATTTTTAATGGCCTAATGAAATGGCCAAAATCCAACTGGATGACTTGTATTCATGGGTTGGGAAATTGTGTCGTGGATTATTTGATATTGGATATCCCTATTTATAACCAAATAGTAAATTTTGACCATTTAAATGACCATGAGCTCGACTCCGATCATAGACCTTTAACCCTAACTCTAAACTTTTCCATGCACAAAATACCCATTGAAGAAAATTTTGATAACCAAAGACACCTACATATTGACAAAAGTAAACCCGGTGTTTTATTTAAAGACTTAAATAATGAATTAAATATGATATCCTATAATGACAACATTGAAGACCTATATCATAATTTTATGATAACCCTTTCTACTTCCATTAATAAGTTTTGTATTGAGGTGTTATGTAAAAATAAAAATATAACAACCAATCCTTGGTATGATAATGAGTGTAAAATTTATAGAAAATTCATCAGGGATGCTTGTAATTAGTCCTTAAATTTTGATAAGATAAATAAGTACAAAGCCCTAATTAAAAGTAAAAAAATTACTATTTAAATAGAAAGCAAAAGTAGATTTTTCACCTATCTAAGCTAGATCCTAAGAAAATCTGGACACAGATTCTAACTCGTAAAACTAAAGAAAATAATATGATTCCCTTGAAGGATTGGAATTCCTACCTAAAATATCTTTACGAATCCCCTAATGCCACAAACACTGTTCCAAACATATCTACAAAGGATTGAGTTTTTTCTTCAGAAGGCATAGAGTTTCGGGTTAAGCGGCTAGAAAAAAGGGAAAGCTAAGGACATTGAAGGCTACCAAGTTGAAATCTTAAAAATTGGAGGGCTTGCTCATCCTTCAGATACACAAGCTCTTCAATTTAGTAGTCAAGTAGGGCTTCCCTAAACCTTTGACACAAATCCTCATTGTTCCTATTTTTTAAAAGTGGGGATAAAAACAATCCCTCTAATTATAGGAGAATTATGATTAGCCCCATTTTATCCAAATTATATGGGATTATTTTGGAAAAGAAGATTATCATTTGGTCAGAAAGTCATGGAAAAAGAGATAAGCGCCAAGAAATATTTTGGAGATATAATTCAACTATGGACCTCTTTGTTACACTTAGGATCATTGTGGAGGAGTGTTGCAAAAATAAAATCCAATCTCCTTTTTTGTTTTGTTGAATTTAGAAAAGTTCTTGACACAATGCCTAGGATGAACCTCTAGAATAGGTTGGAATAACTAAACGTCCCTTTCAAGTTGAGGGCGGTTGCAGTAAGGCTATATGAGAACGTTATTTCCATGTTTAGGAACACTAAGGGCTAGTTAGCAGTGATTAAATATAATATAGGAGTCAAGCAAGGATTCCCCCTATCCCCTACCCTTTTTGGCATATACATTGACAAGTTAGAAAATTGTTTGGATGAAGTAGGTTGTGTTGGCCCAATTTTCGCTGGTATAGTCATCATTCTTCTTCCTTACACAAATGCTATTATTCTCATGGCAAGGAGTACCTAATATCTTTGCAAGCAACTAAGAATCCTCAAGGATTTATGCTCTAGTATGGGTATGACTGTTAACACTGAAAAATGAAAGTTATCATAATTAAATCCCAAAAGATCACTTACGATACCTTCATCTATGTCAACAACAACTTGGAGGAAGTTTGTTCATATAAATTTATTGGAATCAATATTCATCACAAGATCAATTGGAACTATATCATTGAGAAAAGGATGAATGGAGGGTGGAAATCGTATTATGGGCTTGAAAACAATTGTAAATTAGTGGACCTTTGGATATGGGATAAGAATAAAATCTTCTTTGAGACTCTCATTACTTCGATTATTTTATATGGATGTGAATTTTGGGGATGTTGTATCTCTATATAATCACAGAGAAAGATAGAGAAGATACAAAATAATTTAGTAACTTATAATGTCAAAATTAAAGGCAATACACCCTATCCTATCCTCCTCATAGAAGTGAGCCTTCCCCCCATTGAGAGTATGAGTATGAACAGGTACCTAATGTATAATAACAATTTAAACAACATGGAAGACAAGAGGCTCCCAAAAATCACTTCAAACTCCAACCAAAACCACCTTCGGCTCAGGGATGGCATAAAGATGCCCAATCTTGGCTAAATCATTGAGAAATAAAGGAAGAGATCATTTTGCAGAATAAGGATAATATTAAAAATATTGTTACATCTAAATTCAAGGAGAAATTGTGGTGCAATAAATAATTAGAGGGTAAAATAAAATTAATATACTATAAGGAGGTGATCAACCCTAATCTAGAAGATCAAAAAATATCTTTGTTTTGACTAGTGTAAAGAAGAAAATCAACATTTCTAAAATAAGAACAATTTCTCACGAGTTCCATAGTGATATTGGGCATTGGATGATTCCAAAAACACCATGGGATGAAAGAATCTATCATATTTGTGACACTAAAATGGTTGAAGATGAAAATAACTTTCTCTTAGAATGTTCGACATATTTCCAGATTAGATCTCAATTTCAAAATATTTGTCACACTACCAACCTTTCTAACCTTCTAACTCAACAAAACTATGGTGATCTTGAAATGCGTCTCTTAATGATTTTCGAGCACATAAATAAAATTCTAAATAAATCCAAGTAATCCCTTACCTTCTTAAGGTTTTATAGACCAATTTCAATCTCAATGGATGCTAATAATAATCATAATCATCATCATATAATATAATAAAAATAACTACAATATAATCATGTGGGAAAATAAAAGATACAATCCTAATGTGCTAAAGCACCTTCCCATATTTTCCTATAGATTGGAATAAAATTATATTAACTTCTACCCTTCTTCTTGGTTTAATGTGCTACCATAATGTCCCCTATTTCTATCTCGCCATCATATCAAAATATTATATAGTGCATACTAGATTATAGTAATCCATAGTCTTTTTAAAATATTATCTATACACTACTTCAAATGTTTAGTTATGCCTCTTAATGCTATTGTAGTTGTTCTCTCTTCTCGATCAATGAGTTGTCTCTGGAGGTGATAAAACATATGATGCCTGCTTGTAACTGCAGACCTTCTTTGGAAAGTTGGTCCAATGACTTCTTTAACTCTCTAAAGATGTTCACAATCCTGAAAATTTTAAAGGCCCCCACGATCTCTTTTAAATGAGATCCCATCCCTTGAATATAAATATTATGTACATCTTGTGTATATAAAATCCAATTTACTACTAATGGAGAATTTCCAAAGACTTGGAGATCCCAAACCCCCATCTCCATTGCCAGTTTGAGCATATATTTTAATGCTAGCAACTTTGTGGGATTGTTGGTCCCTTCACCATAAAAAGATTTAAATGCTATGTGGTAAGAGTTGTTCATATATAATATACCTCCCAGCCCACATTGACGATTAGGTCCCTAACAGGCTCCATCGAAGTATCCCCAACTAGTGCGCTTATCAATCACTAGTTCACCAACCACTTTTGGTACCCTGGTTTTTAACTCTTCTTTATAGAATTGAAAGAGAGAAGCGATTTTTGAAAAGGTTTTGAAAGTCAAGGACTATTCATTCTGGAATATGCATGCATTTCAAGCCAACCATACCCCACAATACCATACCAAAAAAGGAAAGCAATGGAAGGCCTTTAAGTTTGGCCTCCTAAACCAATTATGAAGACAGTGTTCCACCAAAGTTCCTTGCCACAAATTCTTTATATATAACAATATTTCAAGCTCCTTCTAGATATGTGAAGTGAAAGTGCATATATGGAATAAATGACCAACGTCCTTCGAATCCCGACCACATAGGAAGAATAATCCAAGACTCTGGAAATGATTCTTTTGGAAGTAATCCCACATCACCACTTTGTTACTCAAAATGAGCCACATAAAAGTCCTGCACTTTAGTGGGGCATTGGATTTCCAAACCCAACGCCACCACCATCAAGCTCCATTACCAACATCTACCTTGATATTGATGTATCCCAACTTAACAATGTACTTTCCCTCCTCCTTATTGTCATTCCAGCTTAGGCTATTGGGCTCCTCTTTGATTCAAATGTGAGCATTCTAAAGAGYAGTAATGTACTCTGTCCAAGTGATAACCCATTATTCTTCCAGTTGTAAGGACCCAACATATATCCAGCCCKGTGACCAAAGGTTAGTACTATTGGGATCAATAATTTGTGAAATATGGCATATCCACCTTTCCTTAAAATGTGATACTAGATCCAGAGGGAGGAAAGAATCCCYGCCACAACGCACTATGGAATCTTCCTCGATGTGAGATGAAGAACCGTCTCCTATCTTCTAGGCTAGCAAAGAATCCACCATCGGGAAGGCATGATAGAGATCCTTCTAGTGTAATGAGCCTCCTTTATAGATTCTATTTACTTTTCAAATCCAACCCAATAATGAATCTGAAGCCAAATACTTTTGGAGCTCTATATTCTTCCATAGAATATTTTTGATAAGTAGATTCCAAACTAAATTTGCAACCAATGCTAACCTGAATGCATGTATATCCTTGATCCCCAACCTCTAGCTCCTTTTGTATTAGCCATGGATTTCCACCGAGCCCAATGAAGACTTGTTGTGTCCTTACCTCACCAAATGAAGTTGAAGAATAACTTACAAATATTTTCCAAAAACCCTTTCAGAATATGTGCCAGAGTAAGCCAATAAACAAGGATAGCCTCTAATACCAATTTTACCAGAATTAGTCTTCCACTCGCTCAATTAACCACCTCCAATCCTACTTCTTGTAAGCATTTGGTTTTATGGAATACCCCAGATATTTTATCCCCCTGCTCAAATCCAATGAATTGTATTGAAATTAGGCTTGTAAAGCCTGCTGAAATTCTTCTTCCACATCATTATAATAACATGCCAAATTTTCTAGGATTATCTCCATCCCTATGGCTCTACAAAAAAGTGAAAGAATCCTTGCTAGAGAACTTCCTTATAACACTTATCCATTGGAAAATAGAAGTACATCATCTACAAATAGTAATTGCATGTAAGGTCTCTTCCTATAGAGCCTTATAAATCAAAATTTAAAATAGAGAATAGAGAAAATTATCCTGTACAATTTAATCTTCAGCATATAACCATAATTTATTCAGCAGAAATTAAATTTATTAACAACATGAAAATAAATCACATAACAATCACATGACACAACATATTCAACACCTTAATGATAACCACCTAACACAACGTAATCATGGAAATACATACCTTTGTCTGATGCTAATTCTCCAATCTCCAACTGTCCTCTCTGCTGCTCTGCCCAAACTCTGCCCAAAACCGAATCCTTCCTCCCTGCCAGCTAGGAACAGAGCCTATATGACTCCCTATCTCCAGGATTCTGTGAGGATTCCTGGCCCCCGAGCCCAAAACCCCCAGCAACCAATGCACCCTTGTAATAGACCACCCAAACTCCAAACCAGAAAAATACAACCCCAAAAACACAGTCCCTAATCTGAGAAAAAAACTTCCTTTTCCCAAAGTTTCAAAAGTCCCTATCCCGAATGCCTCTGCCCCCTCATATCCTCCTCCCATTCACCGCCTCCTACCTTCATTTAATGCCACCCACCTTATCCCTCCATTTAATACCTTATCCCTCCATTCAATACCCTATCCATCCATTCAATGCCTTATCCTTCATACATTAAGTTTTCTAATAAATAAATTATTAAGCTTTTAATTCGTTACCCAAACCTTAAATGAGTTAATTAATTAATCAACAGATATAAACAATAAATAAATAAATAAATAAATAATTAATATTATTAATAAATAATCATTATTTAACTAAAATACATTAGGACAATTAATTATTTAATTAATTATACTTGATAAACCTTAAGCAATCATTTAACTAGGGTTGTTACATACACCCACCCTTCAGGAAACTTCGTCCTGAAGTTAAAGTATTTTATGATACAAGGGAAAAGAAACATGGTTCACACATTC
>SNQJ01S0155790.1:0-22393 GCA_010110895.2 Picea sitchensis | reverse complement strand
TTAGAAAAAAATGTAATTTTACTTAACTTCGTTGGTGTTGATCAAACTTATTTCCTTATCTTTTTCATATTGAAAAGATTATATATATACTTTAGAAAAAAGCGTAATTTTATTCCATATGAAAGAAAATTACATTTTGAAGATGCATGTCCTCATGCATTTATTGGACTGTGTCAAAAAGGGACTTCCAAAGTGTCAAAGACAGTTCAAAAAGTATCTTCCCGGCTACAAAAAAGAGAGACATATATACATATATACAAACAATATGACCAGGAAAGGAATTAAATAAGAAAACAAGTCGAGCCTCACAAAAACTGGTGCTTTTATAAAGCCATATATATTTTGCCCAAAGAGCTGGGGAGAACCAACAACTAGCCATATAGAAAGAAAACATAATTGAAAATTGATGCGCTTAGAGATGGAATTCTTCAATGAAAGGCATGTGACAGTATTCATAGAAGGTGCCACTATTGTCTTCCAAAATCAACCACTACCCTTGTTCCATCTGCAGCCCTTCCTTTGAAAGTTGGTCAGCTACCATATCCCTTTATTTGAAAACATGATGAATGGAAAAGTAATCAAAATAACCCACAATCCTTTGAACTTCTTGAAGAATGGGAAGCATGATAATATTGTGACATTGGTGTTGATTTTGAACCCATTTTACTACCACTTGAGAATCACCAAAAACCTGTAGACAAGTCACATTTTTTTCTTTGGCAAAGAAGAGAAAGAGTTTTAAAGACATTAATTCTTCAAAGTTGTTTGTGCCAGGGCCTAAACCCAATTTAATTTTGAAGCTCACTCTAGTTGATCAACGCAACACTGCCCCACCTCCATAAGATTGGTGCTGATTTTGTGATGCATCGTCAAAGAAAGCCCAGGGCCTCTGACGATCCACACTTTCTTCTTGTGTTCCCCTTTTATTTTGTCCACCTTTTTCCTGAGGATAATGTGCCAGAATACATGTACATTGAGCAACAATGACTTCAATTGGAGTATCTATGTTGTGAAATATTCTAGAGTTCCTGGCAAGCCAGGTACCCCAACAAACAAAGAGTGGGAGGGCTTTGATGTTATTGTTTGATGCACTTGAGTACCAGGACTTCCATGCGTCTTCCACCTGATGTCCATGCCATATGAGGACTCTACCCATTAATTTAGAGATATCTTGTCAGAATGCCTTGATGAAGGGACAAAGCAAAAAAATATCCACATGTGATTCCTCCTTGAATTTACATAAAGAGCACCATCATGGTCCTGCTAATTGTATTTTTTTCATAACCTCCCAGGTAGGCACTTTCTTAACCAGTTAGCACCACAAAAATAGTTTTGATTTTAGCAGACAGTTTAACTTCCACATCCTTTCCACCACCAATCTGGCTCCCTCAGGTGAAGATCAAAATTGAGTTGAATATATCCCAATTTCGGGTAATAAACTCCATAAGGATAAACTACCCAAACCAACTCATCTTCCCTGTCCACTAATATGATGTGAGGCAATTTTAGAGCCTTGGTATAATTTTCCCAACGAATTTCATCTCCATATTCTAAACCTAGTTGTTGAAGTGAATTCCATTCCAATGACCAGATAGAGGTAAGGTATGAGTCCCCAATATGACTTAAATAGCAAAACCCCTTCTCCTGGAGACTCTGAATTAAATTTTTCAGCAAAACATGTGTTCCCCCACTTCCCGGTGAGGGGTCCCTACCCAAACAAACTTTGTTCCCATTACCAACTCGCCAATCCAGTCCATCCCCTATAAAATCAAAGGATGATACCAAGGATTTCCAAATAATAGAGGCCACGAGGAGCTTTTTTTACGGGCTCCTAATCCAATCATGTAACGATGAGGGCCGAATATATTTGTGAGTCACTACCTGAGTCCATATACTATCAGTGGAGATTAGCCTCCAAACTGACTTTGTTTCCAGGGCCTTTGCAAATAGGAAAATGTTCCTTGTACCCCATCCTCTTAAGGATTTAGGAATGGCCAGAGTAGACCATTTCACCCAGGGAAGGAAAACTTTATCTTGAGACCCTGCCCACGGGAATTTTGAGCACATATTTCTGATCTTTTCTAGGATACCTTTGGGAATACATGCTAAAGGCATCGAATAGACTGGGATGGCTTCTAGGACAAATTTAACTAGGACCATCCTTCCTACCCGAGAAAGCCATTTGGAGCTCCATTTATTTAGTCGCTTCTCCAATTTTTTTAGCATCCACATCCAATCTACCTTCTTGTAATTGTTTGGTTTAAGATGGAATCCCAGATATTTCATCCCAACATCAAGCACCTTAATATCGAAATGGAACAGGGTCCTATAGATTTCTATTTCTTCTTCTGCTATATTATGGATAAACATCGAAGATTTTCTTTCATTGATCATCATCTCAGTGGCTTGACCAAACAGGGCCAAGATATCATGAATCTTTTCGGCATCCCTTCGAGAACCATTGCAAAAAATCATTACATCATCAACAAACATGAGATGAATGATTCAAAGAGTAGTAGAAATAGTTATCCCACCAAAATGTCTATTTGATTTTGTTGATTCCATATCCCTACTTAGACCTTCAGCAACAAGGAGAAAAAGGAGGGGCGAGAAGGGACATCCCTAGCGAAGACCTCTTTCCGCTCTGAAAAAAGGGGATGTAGACCCATTGATCATAACAACAAAGGAAGCAGTTGAGATGCAACACATCACCCATTTGATAAAATCTATGTCAAATCCTAGATGAGTTAGGAGAAGTCTAATATAAATCCAGTTTACTCGATCATATGCCTTTGACAAGTCAATTTTTAGAATTTCCCCTTTTAGCTTCTTTGTTTTTATGGAATGAATTCCTTCCTTATCCAGTCCAATGGCTTTGTGTATTTGTCGACCCTCCAAAAATCCAAATTGCTCGTTTGAGACTGATATATATATATATATATATATAGAGAGAGAGAGAGAGAGAGAGAGAGAGAGAGAGAGAGAGAACTTATTAACCGCCTTTCAAGTTAAATGAATCTAAAATGTCTCCACTTGAGCTTGTAGATACACCTGTCCACTCAAAAATAAACAATTTCCAATCTCACTTGGGGATGTTATAAAATGTTGTATCTTACTTTCCTGCGCTACAATATACAAGTATTTAAAAATTTACAGGGATACAATTCTCTTCTTTCGACCAAATGAACCAATCAGGTTGAAATGGCGGGTTTAAATATCTCTAGGATCACATTTATCAATAAATAAGGTTGTTTATTTATAAACGTAGAGTGCTTTAACGGTCTATGTTGTCACATCAACTCACGTTATTAATCTTCAATGCAACAAAAACAAAAATCTATATTCAACAAAATTAAAGGTTGTGTTTGTAGTCTAATGTTAGCGAAAACATAACTTCATATTCATCTACGATCTATGGATTGATAAATGGAATGGGAATGTTTTTTTATCTCGTGCTTAGTGAAGTTTACAAGAGATAAAAAAAAAAATCCTAGGATTAAGATGTTAGTTATAGACAAATCTTTGCCATAGCAATACTTGAAAGTATAAAAGTTGTAATATCAATGCACAAAAAACATTAAGTATTAACGAAATAACATTAGACATGGATTTATTTGGAACAATGCCAACTACTTATAGTGATACTAGTATAATAATAGTAATATAAAGTGCTCACTGCACACCTCAACACTAGATGAAGAAACTCTTCCAACCAAAATCGTTGCAAGCTTGATTAACACTACTAGAAAAACAAGTATGGGCAACCCCATTGCAGTTGGCCATGTTAAAAGTCACAGCGGTCTGGCCTTGATACATGAACTCATATCGTCCATGAACATTGTTACCAATATTAGAACACCCACATTTTTCATATCGAGCAACATGGTTGTTACACCCAGGCCCTGCCCACACAGTGAAATAACTGACTTGAGAAGGTCGGGTGAAGGCTAAAAGTAGGCATACTAACAAAAACATAATATTTTTAAAGCTCTTGGTTTCCATGATAGTTGACTCACGGGAATCCAGAAGCAGATGTTAGTAAGTTGGTTGTGTGGGAGACCTAGATTTATAGTGGATGTCAAGCAATGGTGGCTTTCACTGGGTGAATAACGAATGATTTTTCCTATTGGGGATATTAATTCCAAATTTGTATGGAGACCGAGAGTGGCCAGGTACAATTTTGTTTCCTACGATGTGATATACTTGAGGAGTGATCATGTTTCATAATGCATGGTGCATATTTTTTTCCTATTTCCAACAAAACCATACAATAAATTAATCATTAACAAGAGCACTGGGAGCTCGAGTCAAGGGAGGAACAAATTCATATTCACATTCATACTCACTCTCATCATCACAGTAATCATCATCAAATTCTTCAACTATTTGTTTACCCCGCCTCTTTCCTTCTTTTATCTTGTGCTAAAACACAAAACCTAGTTATTCACATGCACATAAAGAAACCATCTATATATACATAAAGACATAGTACATACCTCTACCTACACCTATTCTTCATGTCATTCGAACACAAAATCTTTCAAATCTCTGTATCTTTTCATCTCTATGAGAAGCCACTCATTGTCATACACTTGTACCAGACGATCCAAAATAAAAATGAAATAACCATCATACACACATTTATACAACTGAAATGAAATTATACCTTGAGAAAACGCTTCAGGACTAGAGATATATCGTTGCTTGAAAGGTCCAAAGGCTTCATGGCCTTGAGAGCTCTCATGAATTTCTCGTTTCCCATTTTTTCCAGCTCAAATATGTCAAATTTGTTCAATCTTTATGTAGAAACCGGTAAAATTCGAAGCGAAAAACATACACACACGTGTTGTTCTCTCTCATTGGGACTATCTACATGAAGAACGCAACGCATAAGAGCAAAGGTGATGAGACATCAAACTTGAAATCTTATCACAATTATCAGATTGTAAGCCATGGTCTGCAAAGGATGGCATATGAATTAAATGATAGTGAGCACAACCATTGGTTGACAAAATGGTTCACAGAGGAATTAAATGATGCTTTAAATGGTGTGGTGTTGTTACCAAATATTACGCCATTGGTCCCAAAATAAGAGTTCAAATGAATTATCCATTAACATTGTAAGAAAACCAAATTAAAAATAATTTGGGAAATCAATTTTTTCAACTTTGGTTAAAACAAAAATGGTGAAATCGGTCAACCAGAACTAATAGTTGGTCAACCCAAATCAAATGTTATCTATCGGCCTATTGACAGGTATAAAAACTAACATACCCCCAAAGTGGGAGAAAGGGAATGCCAAAAAAAATGTAAAGGTATTTCACTTACATCCAATTGCTTGTGCACTAAGATGTCATGAAGTGGGGGGTGTTGCACCTATCCCTGAATATGTGTGGTTTAAGAGGTGGAAATCAAGGGGGGTTAATGCACCTTTTCTCGACTGCTTGCAAGGTATGAGGTCATGGGTGGGAGGTATTGTTTTGGTGTTGGCAGCGAAAGGGCGTATAAAGAGGTGTACTTTGAAGAGAGTGATTAGTCCTCTACATGCACCTAGTTCATTTCCAATGGTGTCTCATGGATCTTGGAGTGAAAGTGCCTTTACTATACATAAATCTCAAAGCCTAACCCTATGCAATGCAACCATAGACATTGGAAAGGTTGAACAAGAAGAGCTAACATTCAGAATAATATCCCATGTCAAATCATTAGCATGATTGTGAATATCACCTTCCTTCCTATTTGAACAGTTTTAAAAAACAAAGGACAATGATTATGTTGCATTGAGATACTACTCTCCTTCTCATTTGACCATTTTGCAAAAATGAAGGACAATGCTTACATCACACTGAAAAAGAAATAAGAATCAATTGTAGATGTTTTGTCAATTTGACACATTTTACCTCTTTTCATATAAATAAACTTCTTCCATATAACTTTTGCATGACTACATACTATGTATGTGAATGCACTCCATGACTATGCACTTTGTACACCATGTTTATGTACTCTAGATGTGTGGATTCATCTTGTTTCATATACTTCTTTTGATAATGTCCATTTACAACCCACTTCATAATATATTTAGAGCATGTTATTATCATATATGCTACTAAAAAAAAGAGATTTGGATAAGCAATGAGAAAGCGCATTATCTGGTGACCTTGATTTGCAGGTCTACAGGTTTCTGCAGAGAGTATAATGTTAATCAAAGGGGGAGGGAGCGGGACTCCCTCCTACAGAAAAGTTGTGGTTGACAGAGGGAAAGGTCCACGCGGAGGAGGTTTCAAGGCCCCACAGCACGGGACATTAGGATTGATGTCAGAGCCACAAGGCGAGGAAAAGCACGAAAAAAGAGAAAAAGCAGGAGAGGAGATCAAAGAGACCCAAGGCAAGGCGACAGGCCCATCACATCCAATTAGGGTGGGAGGGAGCAATCCATGCAAACCAAAATGGCTATGATCCCAAAAGTTGTTCTAGAAGACCCGCAAACCCAAGAATATAGATATCAGATCAAAGAGCATGACCTGATATGCAAGTTTATGGGACTATGGTCCACCGAAAAAACCCTGCGGAGCTAGATCAATTATCATTGGAAACCTAGCGGTGATGTGGATATACACCTAGGATCAAAAGGATTTTTTAAAGCAGTCTTCATTAACCTGGAAGACAGAGACAATGTCTTTGAAGGAGGGCCATATTTTCATGCTTCAGTTGGACTGTACATGAGACCCTGGAAGGAAAACAATTCTTCGAAAAAGGAGACCTTTAAGTGTGTACTAGTCTGGATCAGACTATACTCCATGTCGCTGGACTATTGGCTATTGACCACCTTCGAGGCAATAGGAAATAAGCTGGGAAAATTTTTCAAGGCCTCGAATGTAACTTTAAAAGGAAAGTAAACCTCCTTTGCAAGAATCTGTATTGAGATGGATGTCTCGGGGGCACTACCGAAAGCAATATGTTTGGAATTGAGGGATGAGGAATGGATTCAAAACACAGATTATGAACAGATCCCATTTAGATGCAGGATATGTCACAAACATGGGAATCTATTCATGGAATGCCCACTAAACAAAAAGACGGAGCAAGCTCAAACAAAATAACCACAGGATGAGGAAGGCTTTGTTTGGGCAAATTACAAAGGAAAAGGAAATAGACAACAAAGCAAACCCTCCACTTTCGGTAACCCTAAGTCAAGGAACAACTTCGAAGGCCTGGTGGAGAGCCAAACCCAGGATGGGGAGATGGGACAAGAGAAGCAAGGGGAGAGGGAGCTTGGTGTGAAGGAGGAAAATAAGGCAATGGAGAATCAACATCCTCATGACACCACCATTATTTACAAGGGATTAACAAGAGATAGAAAATCGGACACAAACTCTCCAATGCAGGATGGGGATGGTGATTCTGAAATGACACTGAGTAAGGTTAGAACTGAGGATCCAAATCTACGTGACATTTTGGAAACGAAAGGGATAGACTTTCATAATATTATGGAGCAATGGAAAAAACAAGGTATGGACACCACCCCTTCGGATCAGTTGGATTGTATTTAGTATCTCTTCCTAATGAGGGAGGAAGCAAAATATAGAGGAATCAAACACATGCATGGGGAGATAGGCAACCTGGGTATCAAAACGAGTGACAACCAAAAACCGCAATCACCAAAGCAAACAAAAAGAAAGAAGGGGAGGAAACCAACAATGTGGTTCTGTAGGAACTAGGAGCGCTTCTAATAAATTCTGGTACGATTAAAAAATTGTTCCCTACCTCCCTCCCGCATGGTTTAAAATGAAATTCATAACTTGGAATATAATAGGCTTGAATAGCCCCAAGAACAAAAGAATACTCAAAAATAAGTTGAAAATGGAAAAACCAGATATATGTTTTATTCATGAAACCAAATGTACAACCGAGAAGATGGCACAAATAAGTAAGAAAAATTGGAATACTTACAATTTTTTGGATATTGATAGTCAAAACTTGGTCTAGGGAATTCTCACCCTATGGAACCCACAAAAAGTAGACTTTGATCTCAGCTGAAGCTACAAGGAATTATTTATCAATAATTTTTCAAGCTATAGGTAATCCAGAAAAGGTCATGTGCACCAATGTATATGGTCTTCAAATTCTGGAAGATAAGAAAAAAAATGTTCATAGACTTAGAAAGCCTCAGGGATCGAAATATGAACCCTCATTGGATCTTAGCAGGTGATTTTAATATAATTGTCACCCTAGTTGAGAAGAAAGGAGGATTCTAAAGATTGGACAGAGATGTTGAGGTCTTCTCAGCCTTTAAAAAAAAACAAATCTAGTTCAGATCAGAACTAGTAATCGGATTTTTACCTGGAACAACAGAAGATATTTGCATCACCTAGTAGCCTCGAGACTAGACAAATTTTTAATCTCGGAATCAATAGTTATGAAAGGTATAGATATGGAAGGCAACATACTTCCATGGGGGGTCTCAAACCATTGGCCAATTCTGTTGGAGGCAAACTTTCAAGGAACCCCAAAAAACAAGCCCTTTCGTTTTGAGAGTTTTTGGATTGAGAACCCAACTTTCAAGGAGAATATCAAGCTTTGGTGGAAAGAGGACATCCAGGAAGAGGGGAAAAAATTGTTTAGACTTCAGGGCAGATTAAAACATATAAGAAAAAATTAAAGCAATGGAATCAAGAACTCTTCTGGAACATTGACCAAGAAAAAAAAATATCTCGAAGAAAAAATGGGTCGGATTCAGGAATTATGTATCCAAGAAGGCTACAATGAGGAGAGGAAAAAAGAGGAGAGCCATTTGCATCAGGAATGGGAGAAAAGATTTAAGCAAGAGGAAATAATTTGGCACCAGAAATCTAGAGTTCAGTGGTTAAAGGAAGGGGAGAAAAACACAAAGTTTTTCCACAAGTCGACAATAGCTCGAAGATATCATAATAAAATCTTGAAAATCCGAGACCAGGAAGGAATAGAGAGAGAATCCCATCAGGACATTGAAAAATCTTTAGTTAAGCACTTCCAAGACATAGCAAGTGAACCCAACCTAGATTGGTCTGAAGCAATCCAAATAATTTTGAGGCATATTCCTAGATTGGTAACAGAGGAGCATAATAAAAATTTAAAGAAACCAATCTCTCCGGAAGAAGTTGACCAAGCGGTCTAGGAGATGCCAAATGGAAAGGCCCCAAGTCCCGATGGTTTCGCAATGGACTTCTTTAAATCTTGTTGGGACGTGGTAAAACATGACATTTATGGTATAGTGGAAGATTCAAGACACTTGGCTTCTATTCTTAAAGCTCCGAGCTCTACTTTTATCACTTTGATCCCCAAAGAAAATGAGGCGAGGACTCTGGATTGGTTTAGGCTAATAGCACTATGCAATGTCATGTACAAGATAATCTCAAAAGTAATAGAAAATAGACTGAAACCTCTCCTCCCCATACTGATCTCAAAGGAATAGACATCCTTTGTGGAGGGTAGGAAAATTTTGGACAACATTGTTCAAGCTCATGAAATAATCCACACTCTAAAAAGTAGGGAAAAAGTTGGCATCATAATACAACTGGATTTTGCCAAATCTTTTGACAAACTAAGTTGGCATTATATGGAAAAAAACAATGGAAGCCTATGGATTTGATAATCATTGGATGGGTAATGACCCTAATGTCCACGACTAGTTTCTCAATACTGGTCAATGGATCCCTATCCAAACCATTCTACCCTTCCAGGTGCCTCAAACAAGGTGATCCTTTATCCCCCTTCTTGTTCATTCTTATGATGGAGGGTTTGATTAGAACTATAAAAGATGCAACCGAAGAAGCAACTATAAAAGGTCTTAGACTGTACGAAGATTGTCCAACAACAACTCATCATCAATTTGTGGATGATACAATGATTCATGGAATTCCAACAGTCACGGAAGCAACAACTTATAAGGAAATCTTAGCCGATTTTGGAGAAGCCTCAGGTACATAAATAAATCACTCAAAATCCATGATATACTTTTTCAACACGAACATTTCAGTTCAAAGGAACCTTTCCAACATCTTGGGCTTTGAGAGGAAGACCCTCCCCATGAAGTATTTGGGAGTACCCCTAACGGATAAGGCAGGTAAGAATACAACTTGGGAAGGTATTATAACCAAACTGCAAGATAGGGTCAAAATATGGACCTACAAAACCCTAAATTTTGCAGGTTGACTAATCCTCACGAAGGCTATTTTACAAGCTATCCCAGCCTATTTTTTGTCGATGTTTCCAGCCCCTAAAGGAATTTTACAAAAAATTAGAGCTATACAAAGGAACTTCCTATGGAGAGGAGTAGAGGACAAGAAGAAATGGGCACTGGTGGCCTGGGAGAAATTATGTTGGCCGGAAAATAATGGGGGACTTGGTCTGCAAGACCCACAAGCGACAAATGAGGCATATGGAGCAAACATATGGTGGAGATGGGTCAAAGATAGCTCAGTTCTGTGGACCGGCCTATGGAAAGAAAAATACGCCCCAGGAAGAACCCCTCAAGATCTTATCCGAGTCACAGGTATAGGAGAAGGATCAGCCATTTGGAATTTAGCATGGAGAAATAAAACTTGGATTCAGGAACATAGTTTCTGGCAAATTAGAAACGGTCAAACAGCTAGATTTTGGGAAGATCCTTGGCAGCAGGAACCCAGGATGGAAAACCAAGAAAGAGAAGGTATTAAGCAAGAGTTGCTAGGACAAGGCAAAATAAAAGTATGTCGGTATTAGAAACAAAGGGACAATCTCTGAAAATGGAGAACTTGGGACAATATCCAAACTCAAGATAGAAATAGGGGCTCTCAGTTGGTTAAAGGTATAGAAGAGGAGATAGGAAAAATAAAGATTTTGATCTCTGATGAGGAGGACCAACTGCATTAGGGCAGGAAAGATGGTGGAAAATTCATACTGAACAAAGCCTGTCACTATATTGTGGGTCAGGACCAGAGGAACACGTAGCCCCAATGGGATCGACTATGGAACCTCGACCCTTGGTGGACAAAGATAAAAATATTTAAATGGTTGATCCTACATAAGAAAATACTGACGTTGGAAAACCTTGTTAAAAAAGGCATGTATGGACCCTCTAGATGCCACCTCTGCGAAGCTTGGGAGGAGACAACAGAGCATCTTTTGGACGAGTGCTCCTACACAGTAAAGGTTTGGGACTGGGTAGCAATCGTGTTTCGTCAAATGGATCAAGCAAAGGGAGATATCAGAGCAACTCTGGGGAATTGGAGGGAACACTTCAGCGAAAATGAATTGGTCAATTTATGTTGCGAACTAACTCCGGGGATGGTCATTTTGGAAATTTGGAAGGAAAGAAATAGGAGAATCTTCAAGAATGAAGCCCTTCCAATCACTAAGGTGGTGGAGTCCCTCAAAAACCAGTGTAGGGAGACATCTCTGAGCAGAAACATCCCTCCTCCTAAAAACCACACGTCTCCCCAAGATCTTAGTATCTTGCACTTGTTACAGCTGAAAGATTGGAGTTTCAACATACCTGTTGCTCGAGACCCATAGATCCACAGTGAAGCCAAGGCTTGGACCCCGCCTCGGGCAGGCTTCCCGAAATTGAATTTCGATGGAGCATCTAAAGGTAATCCTAGAAAGGCTGGCGCAGGAGGAGTGATCAAAGAAAGTGGTGGGAAAATCATTCGACTTTATGCAGTTAGCATTGGCAACACAACAAATAATGCAGTTGAGTTTGGAGCGTTGGAAAAACGACTAGAGATTCTGATAAGAGAGGTCCATGCAAATGTGATAGTTGAGGGAGACTCGGATCTGGTAATTAGAACATCGAAAAGACTATAGTATGGAACCAGCATTCGCAAGGTAATAAAACACCGGCCTCTAGCTCAAATCCTCCAAATAATTCAGAAGCACCTGCAAACATTGTTTACTGTAGAATTCAGATGGGTTCGAAGGTCGGCAAACACTTTGGAGGATAGGTTAGCCAATGAGGGAGTGAACCAAGATAGAAATATGCTAGATGAGGCATGGACTCGAATCCTAGTGGGACAACTCAGATCTGATTACGAACACCCGACAACACAATATCATTGTGGCAGCTACAGGGACGACAATCACATCGAGGAAAACGAATGTCATGCAAGCTTGGCGTGGGATCCAGGGGAACTATGAGCAATAGACCTCTTGGATTTCAGACTTCATGTGCCGATTAGACAGGAAGGTGAAGGCAAGGCTTCTGGCTGTACAACCCAGCAGGAAGTTTAAAGAGAGTAGTTTGGGAGATAGTTTAGTCTGAAGATATTGTAATCATGAGAAGAAGAGGAGAGTAAATGTGGAGGAAAGCTCGGAGAGGAACTCGCCTCCAAGGGACAAGATCATACCAAAAAACCCTAGATACAGAGCACGTTTTAGGAGAAGCGACAGAGGAAGATCCAAAGGATGGATAATGACACGAGGTACCACGCCTGGTTTTCAGTGCATTTGTAGCCACCACCTTAAGGGGGGATCATTAGGAGAAATAATCATCAATGCCAGTGGTTTTTATATTCCGAGTTTCTTCAGGTTTACCCATACCCTGCAGGGATTATCCTTCCAATGTGGCTTTAGCTTTACATTTCTTTTGGTAAGAGAGCGGGGTAGTGGCTTGAACCAAGAGAGAGTCAGAGGTCAAGAGTTAGGAAAGGATAGTAAAATGGCGTGCATGAAATACACCACTAGAAAGGGTATTCCACTAGGGGACTCCAATTTAGAAAGCTCTCGAAAAAAAACAAGGATTGAGAACGTCGCAAGGGATTTTGCGAGGATGTACCAAGCTACGGTAACTCAGAAAGGAAAAGAAGCAGTGGAAAATTGGGAGGAGGAGCTTAAGGTAGAACGAGAAAGCAAGGATAAAACCAAGATAGCTCAAGAGGTGGATTGGATTATAGATACAGGGACAACTCCTATTAGAGAGATCCTCTATCACAAAACTCTGGAGATGGTGTGGCACACAAAGATGTTGATAGGCAAAGTAAAGGCAGACCGAAAGGAGACTCGCAGGTAGGATCAATGTGAGTTGAAAACCATGTTTGAAGATATCCAGCGTCGCGTTAGTGGGTTGGAGACTATTGTAAAATTGTTGGTAGAAATTGAGAAAAACCAGCAGAGCAAGCATGAGAGACTGGCAGCACAGTTCCACATGTACATGAGGTATGTCCACCATATGGACATAACACCTGCGGACGACCAAGGTGCTCTTGCTCATATTCGAAAGGTTCGAATTGTATCCACCATAAAAGACAACAAAAATCAAGTGGGAGGAGCGGAGGCTCGCCTCCAGGTTCTCTAGTTTCGGTGTTTTTAAGAACAATGTTCAGGCAATTCTAACCAGGTGTTAGTAGTTGTAGTCAGCTAGTTTTTAAGTAGTTTTAGTAAAGTTTTTTTTCCCCTTGTTTGAAAAGGTTGGCAGTCAAGTCTCAAAAGTTTAGGTAATAGTGTCATAAGACTCTCAATTGTTTAAGTTTTAGTTATCTTTAGAAAACTGGGCAAAAATGGTGAAGGTGTCAGGCTAGTCTGGTTTCCTTTTTGGCAAACCAAAGACACCGCTTTTTGTATTATATTCAGAGAAGTAATATAAATCCTATATTGACTTAAAATATATATATGCTACTACAAAAATTGTTAGAAAAAACAAGTGTTTATCTTAATGCCATACCATGATGTTATGGATGTTTACAATAAAAGTAAACAAAAAAAAAACGTTATAAAAAACATCTCTTTTATCCTTTCTCTTAGATTTCCTATGTACACTCACATTAAATCACAATTTCAAAATATTTGATATAATACCAACCTTCCTAACATTTTAACTCATCAAAACTATGGTCATCTCATAGTGTTTCTCTTAAAGTTTTTCAAGCACACAAATAAAATTCTAAAACAAACCAAGTAATTTCTTACATTTATTAAGATAAGATAAACAAAATTTGGTTTTAGTCTGAATTGAGATTACCTAGGCCAAACCCATGTTCAAATCCAACTGCCAAACAAACCTTTCACCAATTTGAGATTCATGTTAAGACGACATCATCAGAATAATGAACAAATTCTCGAATAAGATCATTATTAAAATTATCTTATGGTTCAATTTAACAATAATAATACGAAAACTCCCTTAAATTATTTGGACATTTCTATTAATTTATTTAGAGATTAAACTAATTCTATCCTAATAGACACGTCCTTTATGATCCATTAAAGTAACATTATTTTTATTTTAAATTAGGATTTGTAAATAAATAACATTTAAGTAATAATATAAAGTAAACTATTTTTTAATTACAAATTTGCTATAAAAAAAAATCAAATTTTAAAATAAAATTGGTAAATAAATAACATTTAAATAATAATCCAAAGTAAATTAATTTTGTAATTAATAATTTTTAATTACAAATTTGATTAAAAAAATTAAGTATCAAATTTAACTTATTTCATGCTTAAAAAATAAAAGAAATCTATTTCATAATTAAACAACTTCCATCCAAAATTATGATAAGGAAATGTAATAAAATTAAATAATTTAGCGCGGTACACTATTTATAGATTGTCGACATAAGAAAAGAGTGAACCAATATATCGATTGAAGTCAAAATTCTTGGGATCAACTTTATCGATTGAAGTCAAAATTCTTGGGATCAACTTTGCAGGCGGCCATATCGAATACAATGACCTTGAAATCAAGCACGAGGTATGGCATACTATCTTTCCACATTGATTAGTCGCCCCCAAAGTCGTGTGAGAGAATTAATATCAGTGTACGAGATTCTAATTTGACCATTTTTGGAGACCAAGAACTGATTGCCTTCTTCCCGTTGCAACTAACATATATCTACTCGAATCAGGTGTGAAGGTTTGGGATTCCCATGTAGGTTGAAACTGGTAGGTCTGGTCTTTTAATTGATCATTGGTTTTAATTTTGTGGATGTTCGTGTCATTCTTTTCCAAATTATATACACTTTATGTTTATGTGAATACTAACGTAATTTTTTAAATAGATAAGTTAATTGTTTTATTCTGAAAATTGAAAACGTTTGTGTAGACTTAACAAATTATATTTAATGATCTGTAAATTGTCGTTGATATTCTATTGGAACAGTTCGTCACAACAGATCTAATAAAATACCGAAATATTTACTAAGGTTAATTTCCCTTAGATCTCCATAATATTTAGTTATTGATAAAATAGATAAAATGTAGAAAATAAAGAACAATAAAACACATTCACACAATCCACAAATAACACAAGATATGACATGGGAAACCCAATATGGGAGAAAACCCAGCTAGAAGGTGATGTTGCTTTGCTCTATTTTCTCTGGTATAGAAATGATGCAAGTACAAAGAAAGAGGCACCCTCGGTGGAGTTGCCTTTGAACTGTGGCATGAATGGTTGCTACAGAATCTCACCTCCTCTATTATGATCACAGAGTACCACTCTGAGATGTTATGCTCAGCTATGGAACAAGATACAATACAAAAGAATGGAACCCCTTCTCCTCCTAGTGGCCTGGTATTTAACATAGCTCGATGGCCATCTAGGGATAGGTTTTTGACTTCCTCAATCCAAAATTGTGGTAGAGTTTTGAACCTTCTAGAGTCTTCTAGAAATCTCTCACGTGGCTAGCCCCATATACATGAGTAACGGGGGCTGACATGGCATCCTCTCGTACCATGGTGGTCAACACGGTAGGTCAACTTGTGGGAGGCATAACTTTAGCATATGAACTCTGATTGACACGATTTTTGCATCGTTGGAAAGGACCCAATGTGTAGAATAGCGTCATGGGGTTCTAGCTATGCTAGGAAAGTTTTAACCCAAAAAAATGTCGCTTGATGCCTCAAAATGGCCTTGGAAGGTTCTGAACCCCAATTTTCCAAACTGGGACCTGTCACTAAAATGGTCTTGCAAGCTTATTCCTCCAATTTTTCCACTTTGAAAGGATCGAGATAGATGAAAAAAAATAAAATGATCCAATCTAGATCATACATCCCCATTTAGGGAGGTTTTTGGTTCCCAAAAGATTTAGTGAAAGAGGTGAGGAAATTTTTCCTCTACCTTCTCCCTGGAGTACCATTTTTCTTTGCCTGGAAGTTGTCCTTTCAACCCAATATGCCAAAGGTCATGTTGCCCTTGTCTTGTAGTTTTGGACCGCTTATGCAAAAATGTGTCTTTTTCCAACTCTGCCTTAGCATCTAGTGCTAAATCCTCTATGGAAGGTAGGACATGCTCCTCCTCCCGATCCAACATGAAAGGCTCATAAAGTTTGAGATTATCCACGTTCACTATTGAGTAAATGTGCATGTATGAGGGTAGACTAAGTCTATAGGAATTATCTCCCACCTTTTCTAATACCTCAAAAGGACCATACTGCAAAGCCTTGATCTTCTTACCAGGACCCTGTAGTCTTTCCTTATTCAGTTGTAACCATACTTTGTCTCCCACTTTAACTGTTTTCTTTGTTCTGTGTTGGTCATGTCTAGCCTTATACTTTTCTTGTGACTTATTCAGTGTCTCATGTACTTGCAAATGGATTTGCCTTATGTTCTCAACAAATGCTTCTACCTTTATTGCATCTCTTATGAGGTCCTTCCTCCCTCCTCCTTGTTGTCCATATACAACATCTAAGGGTGAAGGTGGAAAATATCCAAAGAAAGTTTAAAAAGAAGACTTACCAGTAGAAATGTGGATTGTTTTGTTATAAGGGTGATGTATATAGATCAAATTTTCATACCAGGTCTTCAGATGCTTCTTATTGTAACCCCTCAAAAGTCGCACCAAAGTCCCATTGACTACTTTTGTCTACCCATATGTCTGTGGATGGAATGTTGTAGACCTCTTCAAATTAGTCTCCATATTCTCCTACAACGTAGTCCAAATGCACTAAGAAATATGGTATCCCTATCCGAGATGATGCTCCTTGGTATCCCAAAGTGCACCCAGATCTGTTCAAAAAACTTATTTGTTGCTTCTTGTCCATTGATGGTCTTTTTACAAGGCATGAGAATGCACATTTTTTTGAACCTGTCAACTACCACAAATAAATAGTCATGTCCCTTCGTGGTTGTTGGTAAACCTCCCACAAAATCCAGGGAAATGTTTTCCCAAGGTCGAGTGGGTACAGTTAAGGGATGGTATAGACCATGCTTCTTGTTGTTGGGATTGTTGGTACAACAAAGTATACATCCTCTAATATATTGTTCTACATCTTTTTGCATTCTGGTCCAGTACACATATCTCTATAAATTGGCAATTGTCTTCCCAATACCAAAATGCCATGCAACCTTGGAGGTGTGAGCCTCTCTAATAAGCTGCAACCGTTCACCTATAGGAACACAGAGCTTGTCAAGCTTGTAGAGTAACCCATTCTGGAAATGATAATTATCCTTGCCATCACCTTCTTATATATGAATTTGGTCATGTATTTGTTGAAACACATCCTTGAAGTCCTCATCTTTTGTGTGTACCTCTTTATATGCATCATGGGTAAAAGGCTCCATGTGGATTAGAGTTCCCAAAGTTGCAATCTATTGATGTTTGGACAACATCGAAAAGACATTCTTCCATATATATATATATATATATATATATATATATGACATGATATTTATAATATAAGGTATAAATATATATAATAAATAAGTAGTTATTTATTATCCAAGGGACACATCCTTTCATGGATGGTCACCATATGTTCTCTATATATGGAACACTCATCATTGTCATAATATATAAATCTCACATATCATCTCACATAAAAATTCAACATGGTATCAGAGCTATGCTGGGCTTGACTCCCTCACGGGAGGGCCCAAGTAAATGAAAGGGAAATGGAAGCCATATTCCTTATCGACTTCCTTGAGAAGCTTCTCGAACAATGGATGGTTTACATACACCATCGGTATTACAAAATGTTGTTGTTGTTCTCCTTCACTGCCCATGTACACGACCATGCATCCCTTGGGAACGTCCTTGTGAAAATTGTGACGTTCCTTCTTTGAGCCATCGTGCACATCATGATGATGAAAATGGAAATGGAAGTGAGGGAAATGTAGTGAATGGGGCATTCTGAAATGAGGGCGATGAATATGATGGGTGCGATCAAACTTAGGTAAAGTCACGTGGTGGAGGCAACATGTTCAAAAATATCCATTTCACCATCTTTCTAAATTGGTAAATTGAGTCTGAAGAGTGATCACTAGACCCTGTATTGACTAAGGAAGATCATCGGTGTATTCCATAGTTGTTTGGAACGTAACTATTGGCAAATCGTGTGAAATGGTGGATGCTTCTATTGTATAATATTGTGTTTTAGACTAATGAGCTCATTAGGAACTATGCATGTATGTTGTAGGTACAACAGTGGGAGTTATGAAGTCACTGACCTATCACCGTGGTCCTCTTCTACTCATATATATTCCTTTTGACATTTAGGATACTATCTGTAGTGTGTACATCTCCCGCCAATAAGTTTGGCTCACTCCAATGTAGTTTAGTGTCTACATATGAATAATAAGAGAGAGCTTTCTGCAAAGCATGTGAAGAATACCGTTCAAATTTGATTGTAGTGTGCCCTATATCTTCGTTGACACGAGATCCTTGGGTGCCTTTGAAAAGATGTTGGTGCAATAGGCGCCTTGATATGCAAGGATTCAACCACCTGAAAAGTGCAAAATCCCTATGCCATGAATGTCGACTTGGCCATTTTATAATTTCCTTGAAAGGAAAATGTTTGTGGGTGATGAAGGTTTCCATATGGAGACCAGTGGAGGAAAATACTACACAACTATTTGAATTTAAGCATAAGTGTGGGTGTTGTTGGTGTTCCATATCAACATGAGTATTTGGTGAGGAGTGATTGAGATGGACATGAGAAGCAACGACAAACCCTCTGTAGTCGAGATCACATGAAGCTTGTTTCAATGTGTTGATGTGGTGGTTACCATGATGTTGTGTGCTTTGGAAAGTGGACAGTAGTTGTGTGCTACTGTGGTGGTTGTGTACCACTAGCGGGGACCGTGTGTCTCTGGAAAGTAGTTGTTTGCTACTAGCAGTGGTTGTGTACCACTAGTGGTGATTGTGTATCACCGGACAATAGTTGTGTACTACTATGGCTTGGCATATTCATGCTTTATTGGATGGCATTATAGAAATTGTGTGCTACTAGCTGATTCTATAGAGACTACCAGATCGCTTGGAAGTAATTGTGTGTTGTTGTTTGTTCGTAGAAACTATGATAGGTGATTTGAGATATTGATGGTATGGTAGTAGTTATGTGCTACTAGTTGATTGTAGAGTAGTCAGTGGACTGCTAGATGAAAACGTCGTGGAAAAACACCTTCCTAGTAGGAGGGAATTTGGACTTCATCCAGACGTGCCTCAGATGGCCAGATGAAGGAACCAAGACACTGGTTTTACAAGGAAATCTTGATATTTCTTAGGGGACATTGGTTCCATGAGGGAACCTTGACGTGTCCTAGATATTTTTGAGGTAGTGATCAAGAGAGAGTACATTGTTCCATACAACCCTAAAAAAAATGGGGTCGTAGAAAGGAAGAGCGGATCTATTGTTGAGTTAGTCAAGGCGATAATTCATGATCAACATTTATCTATGTTTCTGTGGGCAGAGGCATCCATGACTGTAGTGTATGTTCAGAACATAAGTCCTCACAAGACTTTGAGGAACATGACTCTCGAGGAGGTCTTCACCGAAGTGAAGCCTGAGGTTGGACACTTAAGGATATTTGGGTGTCCAATATACATTCATGTACCCAAGGAGAAAAGAACCAAGCATGACCCTTCAAGCAGAAAGGGTACATTTGTGGGGTACAATGATTCTTCGAAGGCATACCGGATCTACATCCCTGGTCAGAGACAGATTGAGGTGAGCATAGATGTTACCTTTGAGGAGGAGGTATCCTTCAAGAGATATAGAGGATATCGCATGGAGATTCATAGTGAGAGACAAGAAGAGATGGTGCCTTCTCCCCCTCACCCTCCAACAATTCAGAGGGAGACAATTGAACCTGTTATCCCCACTTTTTAGGGATAACTAGGAGATCATGTCTCGATGCCCAAAGGTCCTAGACATGGAGTACCGAGAGCAGGATTGACCTGAGCATAGACCTGGAGGGCCCATCTTTTTCTCACATCATCTTTTGTCTTGACAGAAGCAACATCATCCATCACCATTGGATTGGTCCTGTGTCAGAAGAGGTTCTTGCTCCATGAGGTAATTGGTCCAGGTATCATGGTATGTGTCACTTTTGATCATTAAAACCTTTAAATGTATGCATCTGGTTCCTCTTATATCTAACGACTGCTTGGATCTTACATTTGCTCACTTGACCATGTTTGGGGGGATTGACAGGGTGCCCTAGCAAGCCTGTGTTTGTAGGTTTTGGTTTGCCACTAGGGGGATTTCTGAAAATCCATCGTCTGCTCCCATCATAGCACCACTCTTACATCTTGTTTCTCGCTCACCTATCCCACTCCCCTTGTCCGGGCATTGGGTTGACCTATTTCAGGACTGCACCTTACCTCGTGGGAAGAAGGGGCTAAAGGCCCAGAAGGTAAAAGTAAGCTGGTAAAAGATAAAAGCCTAAAAATAAACCTCGAGATACTTTGCCCCGGGATCCCCGAGAAAGCAATAAAAAGCTTCTCAGCAAGAAACAAGAGGGACCCAAAGAAATAATAAAACAAGACCTAATCAGAGGATAGGGGGTCTCATCACGAGCCAGCCTATTAGGTCCATGGGTACCTAGCAGTATGACATTGCCACCAGTTGGTTACCACGCCAGAGCAGTGACTCTTGGTTGCATGGCCAAGGGAAAGGGGGTCTCATCACAAGCTAGCCTTCTCATCTCTGCGAAAGTACTTGTGGTTAACGTTGTCAACTCTGGTCACCATGCCAAGGCAGTGTCCCTTGATTAGCGTTTGAACAAAAAGAAAATAAAAGAATAAAAAGAATAAAAAGGATAAAGGCAAGAATGGGCTTGGAAAAAATGCATCCATGACAGGGACAACTCTCCTTCTACAAAGGCACCCACAGGTAACATATTTGCACCCTTCACCATCATTGCACCCACATGCTTGGACATCCCTTGACCATACCATCCACTTGCATGGCTTGGAAGAGGTCTTTATGGGAACTTGCCCTTTTCTGTGGACACTAGCCCAATAGGAAGCCTTGTCGTTTTCCCCAGACTTGTATTGCAAGCTTGTGTAACGTCTTTGAGCTATTGATTGATGTATTAGGGATTTTATGCATATGTTTAATAATATTGATGATGAGATGTGATTGACATTGCTATGATCCCCGTGACTGATGAGCCCATGGAGGGCGTATCTTTTGATGTGCAGGACCATGTCCGATGGACAGGTACCATTCAGACCGGTACACATGGGGAGATGACCAGTTCGGACCTCCATGGGGCTAAAGAGCCCACCAGATGGATGTTGAGACACCATCAGGGGGCAAAGACAGGACAGAGCTTGATCAGGGGTTTTTCACCTAAGAGGAAGAGGACGTTCCATCAGAGACACTCAAACAGGACTAGACCTAGGGGGAATGACCCCTTTTCAATGGAATGCTAGCCTTGGAAGGCTTAGGACATCCCCATCTTCACCATGACGTCATCCAACTTCATGAATGCTTTTGGAGGCAGACTGGCCAGCAGTAGCACGTGTGGTATGTTGGAGAGGCCCCTGGGGGGCTAACGTTTTGCTCCTGGATGTCTCATTTTCCCTAGGAAGGGCTAGCGCCTCCCTTAAAGGGGATTTTACTCTCTTTTCTGCTTAATTAGGGTTTTTACTTAGCATTTAATGTAAAAACGTTATGATTTTGACATTATGGCCTTGTCGGCCTTTTTATGACCTAAAAAGTAAAATTAGGTCATTGATACAGTATATATTGAGGATTTTGATCCTCATTTTATCATCACAACTTACTCACTCATAGTGAGGTCTGATTTTTGCGCCCTATTTGGGTTATTGGCTTATTTAAGGAAGGTGCACTTGTTTCAGGAAGAGATTTTTGGCATTCTATGGTGTTTTTCTTGAAGGAAGGTGTTACAACTAGGGTTTGCATGGTTATTTTTTGATGAATTGTAAGTATTTTTCTGCAAAACTTCTTAAATGAATGGTTGTAGTCTTATTTCTTGCATGTATTTATAATTTGTTGAATCAAAACCCTAGGTGACAAGCACACAAGTAGGTCCTTGTCTCATGTCCCCTGATAGAAAAGCTTTTATCCATTGAAGAAGAAGAAGAGAGCCTAGCCATAACTACACTCCTTTTTCTTCCTCCCTTTAGCTAGCCGTACCATTTTGACTTCAAGAGGAAGAGGACGTCCCAGGCCTAGGTCATCTACAC
>SNQJ01S0155789.1:10661-22486 GCA_010110895.2 Picea sitchensis | reverse complement strand
AGAGGTTTAATATGCATGGAAGTAAACCGGTCAAGGTTCCTATTCCTATAGGTGTAAAGTTATCTGTAGATCAGTGTCCCAAGACACAGGAAGAAGAAGAGGACATGTCCCATGTTCCGTATGCCAGTGCAGTTGGTAGTTTGATGTATGCAATGGTTTGTACTAGACCGGACATTGCACATGTAGTGGGAGTTTTGAGCAGGTATATGTCAAAACCAGGGAAGGACCATTGGACAACAGTAAAGAGGGTCTTCAGGTATTTGCGTGGCACTACCAATTATGGATTGTGCTACCAAGGAAGGCCAGGATTGGACAGAGTGGTGGACATACATGGCTTTGTTGATGCAGATTGGGCTGGAGATCTAGATCGCATAAGATCTACAAGTGGGTATGTGTTTAACCTATTTGGAGGAGCAATCAGTTGGATGAGCAAAAGACAGGCTGTAGTGGCACTCTCAACTACAAAAGCTGAATACATGGCAGCCACTCATGCAAGCAAGGAAGCAGTATGGTTACAGAGATTGTGTTCAGGTATTGGGTTGGTACAACAAGCAGTGAGATTAGATTGTGACAGTCAGAGTGCAATCTGCCTGGCAAAGAACCCAACTTATCATTCAAAGACAAAGCATATTGATGTCCAATATCACTTTGTGAGAGACATGGTTGAAGAAAAGGTGTTGCTGGAAAAGGTTGACACTTTGAAGAATGTTGCAGATTCATTGACAAAGTCTGTAAGCACAGAAAAGTTGTCCTGGTGTAGAGCAACAATGGGCATTGTTGCCCTGGATTGTTGACTATATAATCCTGTGGACCCCTGGATTCAAAGAAAACAACAAGTGGGAGAATGTTGGGTATGTGTTATATTCTTTGCATGTGTGTGTGTGGGCACGTCAGATTCGACAATTGCGTATAACGATCTCAACTTCCTTCGCTCTTTGTGTCGTGTGTGTCGGGCACTTTCTTAGGGGGGTCCCAAGAGGGGCTAGGTATGGCCCCCCTGGTTACGTGCAGCGTTAAGCTCCGGAACAGCGCCCCCCAAATTTTTTTTGGGCAGTTTTTTGCTATTTTAGTGGATTTTGCTATTTTTAACGGTTTTCTAAATTAATCTCGTATTAAGGGATTAGAGTTTTGGTAGCTACGGAATACCTAAAACATTGTATATATTGTATGGTGAAGGATGAAATTAATACAATGAAGAGTTGAAAGGTGCGACACCAAGGAAGGTTGGTTTTCTCCCGGTTAAGGGTTTCCAGTGTAAATCTCTGTGTACTATGTGTGAGCTATTGATTAATTTCTTTTTTTCTTAAGAATCTGTATGCATTGCTTTACTTCACAGGTTTAAAACTTACACCCTGGGCCATCAACCCTAAATAGAAAGAGGCATCCTATTGAGGTGACAGTGATAGGATAACCTCCAGTTACGCCAATTTGCTTTCCATTAACCTTCCCTTTGATCAAAGTACAAATTGTGCGATAATAGGGCCGACCTCAATAACTCAGTAATATAATTAATCATTAACCAATTATTAATTATCTTTCACATATGGTGGGGCCGACTTGTACCCTTTAAATCATAATTAGGGTTACGAGTAAATCTTACACTCAAACAATATAGCAAGGGATCCACACGTCCGCTAGTGCTCAGCCACTAGGGACACATCCACATGTACTCAACCACAGGGACGTCATACTCAACAGATCTCTATCTCAACTGAGTCCACAGGAGAATCATCTTGAGTACCATCTCAAGCCTGACTCAACTGAGTCCACAGGAGTACAAGGCAGGAAACCACACATCGACTCAACTCAGTTTATAGGAGAACGATACACCCATCACATGGGCACACCCAACACATGGGCTCTCTCACAGGTCGACTCAACTCAGTCCAAAGGAGAACGTATCCTGGAGATTGTCACACGACGCTGCAATCATCAATAGTGAAGCCCAATGCTCAAACACAACTCCATGCTTATTAGGCCCCCATGTTCTCATCACGGCTTAGGAAGTTTGGACTGACAACATCTAGGAACTTCATATTGCAGTCATGGTGACCTAGGGCATGCTTGAAACCACTGTCTCTTAATCACCATATTGGTCTAAATTTCTTGGGAGAGGAGAGGAGACGAAATTTTAAAGTCATAGAAACTATTCCAAGATGCCAAACATGACGTATCTGATTATATATTATCCTATTTATTATTCATAGTTATTATTGTTATGCCCCCAACCTAGGGGTTACTAAGGAGACAATGTCTCGAGGCCTGCAGGTAGTAGACATGGAGTGTCGAGAGCTGGATAGACAACACAACCCACAGAGCCCCTCTTCTTCATGATGCTTCACCATCATCATCAACAACAGAGCATCGTCCACCACACTAGCCTGGCCCACAGAGGGCAACAAGTCTTGCCTCATGAGGTAACTAGTCAAGTCTCACAGTGAGTATCGTTTTAATATTTGGGGCATTTGGATAAGATTCAAAGGGTTTTTTCTGATTATGAAACGTTTGCTTGAAAGTTTTTCTTTTTACCATTTTACACCTTGGTGGTTATCCCGGGGTTTCTAGTAAGTTGGCCACCCCCGGGGAAAGGGGTGCTACTGGGGGTTCTTCTTGATGGGCTATTTGCAACAAAAGAAATTTCAATACACTAGCCAACACGATATTGTAGGATGGCATAGCCACTCACATGCAAGGTGTCGACAAACAAAAATTAATTACTTAAACAAATTAACCACACTACTTTAGCACAAGGTGGAGGACAAAGCCTTTCGATTTTGTGGCAAAGGTGGATAAAGTTAACTAAAGCAAAAGTCGGAAAATTATTTTTAATCCTATCTGGCACAATTTTGCAAGGATGGCAGAGCCAAGCACAATGCAAGGTGTGGGCAAAAATGATTAAAATTATTTATAGATTTTAAACTTGGAAAGAAATAGAAAGTGCAAGCCCAAGAGACTCTCTTGGGCTGCYTACAATAGCTTTAGAAAGTGAGAGAGAGAGGAGCTTTGCACCAAAGCTTATTGATGTTCCCTTGAGCCTCTAGTTGTCAATTTTGGGAAACACCTCCTCTTTTTGTGGTTAAAACCTGCATAAAACAACAAAGAAAGCTTGYTGGAAAAAATAACCAAATAAAGGGCTGAAATTAAAACAGAAAATTGATAGAAGCAAAATGAAGCCTTTGGAGTTCCTCGTCCAAGCTTTGGCAACTTGCAAATATGTAAACCTTTACTACACAATGAGGCGAGAAGGTGAGATCCTTTAAGAGGCCTACAAAATACTTCGTAAACTCTAATAAAAACAAATCACATAACTCTATAGCAATACTACTACAAATTTATCCCTAGCAAAATACTTTGCTCAGGGTTTTTCAAGTAAAACAATGTGAAACAAGAATAACAAAACCTACAATGTTACCTCACCAAGAGCAAATATCACACAAGTGTAGCCAATAGAACCAAGAATACACCATGAAAGCACCAAAGAACACCAAGAGATCCTCCAAAGCTTAACTTTATTGCTCCAAAAAAGGTTTCCAAGTGGCACCAAAATTACAAAAGAAAAATAGGGGAGAATGAGAGAGAGTGGGGAAATATTTTGGTATAATGGAGTTATTGTGAAAAACTTCCTATCAAAATGAGGAGAACGAGCTTCCTTTTAAAGGAGGGAAAGATGAGAGACCCCTCTTGGATGAGTTACAAGTGTCACCCATACAAGAGAGAGAGAACAAGTCAAGGGGGATGCACTTTTAGGGTTTTGGAGTGAGTTAGGGTTTGAGAGGTGAGATGTGAGGGGGGAAAACCCCTTTCCTTTTGTTGAAACCTTTGACTAGGCTCTAGGGGGGGCACACTTAGGGTTTTAGGCCATCTCTCACTTTAATTTTTACTTTTCCCTAAGTTCATGAAGAAGGGGCTCCCCCCTCTCACTAGGGAAACTCAACTTAAGTTGTTAACTTGACTTGGGGGGGTTCTTCTAAGTGGATTTTCACTTTTTGAACTTAAGAAATACATTAGAAAACATCTCCCCACTTCTTTTCTTGACTTTAGTAACTTTTACATTTTTTGACTTTTTTACCTTAGCCAATTATATGTTGATTTTTGATTGACTTGGACTCCTCATGGACAATGACCTAGAAAAACTTGTCTAATTGAGTTGAAATTTGGTTCAAAGGTGTAGGGGGTCAGCCATTTGATTTGAGTACTCACACCCCTATACAAAATCCATAAGGACCAAATTTTTACATTTTTCATCAAAAATAATTAAAATTTCCAATTTACGAAAAATTTTGATTATTAAAAAATCCTATCAAAACCTAACGAAATTCCGCAAGACTCTAGGAGATATCTAGCATGGTCATTTACAACACTTCTAGACCTTATTCACCCATTGGGCTCGATCATTAGAACGCCTTTCACCACTTTGGAGAATTATCTCAAGGGGATAGCATGTAATCATCTCATGGTGTCCAAGTGCCTCCAAAGGCAATGTTCATCCTCCCAAGTGTCCAATGGGAGGGGGCGCACAATCCAACCTGTGGACTTCATGCCCCAATGAGGTTCCAAGCAACCTTGTGCCTCTACGATCAAGCTTTCACCTGGCAAGGCCTTGCAAAGACAAACGAATACGCCCTCCAAGGGTCATGTTATCCCCATTTTATGGGATAACTAAGGAGATGATGTCTCAAGGCCCTCAGGTTGCAGACATGGAGTACCGAGAGACATCTTGACCAATAGTGTCCACTTGCACAGATGGAGACCCACCTCACCACCATGCTCCAGGTTGATCATGACGGTATCCACCACATCAGCTGACCTCCGAAAGACATTGGGTCTTGCTCCATAAGGTATAAGTCAGGTATTATGGTGAGTGTCATTTCAATATTTGAGGTATTTGAGTTTGTTACATCTATTACTGCTTTTGATTATGTGGCATTTGCTTGGACATTATACTATTTGCCCTCTTTCACCTTGGTGGTTGACATTGCGCTCTAGTAAGTGGGTCAACCTTAGGGATAAGTATGCTACTGGGGGGTCCTTTTGACGAGTCGTCATTCCATTCCCGACCATTCTTTCCACTTTCCACACTTCATCCCCTCATCTCCTCACCTTTTGGGTTTTTCTGGTGTACTGACCCAATAAGGGGTTGTCCCTCACTTCATGGGAAGAAGGGGCTGAAGGCCCAGAGGCTTGTAGCTGGCAAAGGATAAAAGCCAAACCATTAACCTTGTAGATGCTCGCCTAGGGATACCAAGGACAATGAAACGTCTCTCATAAAAATTGGTGGGACTTGTAAAACAAAATAATAAATAACAAATGCCAACCAATGAGGGGCATGTGTGGGCACTGTTTTTAATGCTTACGTAGAAGCCCCGCACGTGTTTCCAACTTGGGGAAGCATGATGTGACCAGGGTAGAGTCAAGGGGGGCACAATTTGTATTTCTTAGGTAGAAGCCCCACCTTGGATTCAACCTGGAAACATCCTAAAAATAATTGAAGGCAATAAATGGGCTTGGAAAAAGGATGCAACAGACCCTCTACAAAGGCACCCATAAGTGAGACACTACAACCCCTTGTATGTCATGAACCCCATGCCCAAAGGTTTTCCCCTCATCCATAGCACGCCATCCACATGACTTAGAAGGAGGTTCCCTTGGGAAACACCCCTAAACTTAAGGGACGATTCACCCAATAGGTCGTTTTGTCAACCCTCCCATTCTCAAACTTGGTAAATTGCATAGGGTCTTTGTGCATGAGTTTATTTTGATGAGGCAGTTTGGATGTACATGCTTAGATGGCTCTTTTATTGATTTGATTTACTCATCACGATGCTTTGACTTGAGATCCTTGGAGGGTGTATCCATTTGTCTTTGCAGGACCTAACTGGTGGACAATTTTGGAGGAACAAGCCTAGCTTGGGTTCTGTTATCGCGCAATTTGTACTTGCCCAAAGCCAAAGGCAAGTGAATACTGAATTGACGTAACAAAGAGGATGACCTATCACTGTCACCTTAATAGGAAACCTCTTTCTATTTAGGAGTATGTCATAGTACCCCAGGGGAGACGTCCCTAGTGACCTGAGGGTTTGAGAAGGCTAAGGTAAAAGCTATAAGAAAGTCCCACCCCTCTCACAGGTTATCTAGATCAAAAGTTTAAAAGTTTTACTAAGATGAAGCAAAAGATAAATTAGGTGTACCTGCCCAGAACTAGACAACAAATAGAAAAGAAATGCAATTTGCAAGTACCATATGATGTGAATGCTTCATAAAACCATAAACTTCTGAAAGATAAACAAGTTGATATAGAACTGAAGCAATGTAAATATTTACAACAAAAATGAATATTTAGCAACAACCACGACAATTATGCCTCAATAATGCTTAAGAATGACAATAAACAATAGCCTTAGGTTAACAGAGTGGTAACAGTTATCAGAAGCAATTATGGTAATGTTTAATCACCTTTCAATCTTGCTTTTAGGATGAATTTGCTGTTGTTATAGATGGTTGTAGCAATCTTTTGCAACAACAACAAATTAGTTAGTGAGTTAGTCTAGCTTAAAGTTAGTAGAAGTTAGTAGAAGTCTTAGGGAAGATAGTTTAAGAGTTGCTTGATCAATCAATCACTTGTGAGGAGTGGACTAATGCCTTTTAGGGTAATGGAGTCAAGGTTAGCAACAACAACTCTTAGAGGAAAACAACAATGATAATAAATAATCTAAAGGGATGGATGAGATGATTGAGGTGTTAGTAACCTAAGGCCTCAATGTCTAAACCCTAGAAGGAATGATTTCTAGAAAATAAGTAACCTTAGGCCCTAGTGATTTCCTTCTTCCTTAGATTAAATTTGAAGTAAAATGTGTGAAGCAAATGAAGTAATGCTACTAGAGTGTTACAATGGTAGGGCTCTAGTGTATACTTCAAAAGAAGTGTTCTCTAGCAATTTTAAGTAGGTGGAAAATTATAAAGAAAAAGATAGTAACATATGTTTTTCCCCTAGGGTTTCAAACTAACAATTTCATAATTTTTTATATGAACAAGCAAATTCACCATAACCATTCAAAATAAAATGAAGAATTGCAGATTTACTTACTTCATCAAGAATAATCTAGCAACAAACCCTAGTTGAAGACTTTCCACCATGAAAAAATGCCAAAATACACCAAGATTAGCCTCTCCAAGAAGTTGCACACCACTTAATTTCAGCCAATACCCTTAAAGAGGGCCGAATTTCAGACCTCACACTTGTGTGGGTGAAAGATGATGATAATAATGAGGTACATTTCCTCTACTTATACAATATCAATGAGCTCTAATTAAATTTAGGTCAGAAAAGGCCGACATGGCCAAATTACATCAAAAATCCAGTTTTTACATAAATTCAAAGAATTAAACCCTAAAATGTCCAATAGAGGTGACGTCATGCCCTCCTACGGTGACGTTGGGCCTCATAAGTGGGACGTCAGGCTCCATGAGCAAAACATTAGGCCTTCCAAGGCCTCTGGATGATGCCACACATGCCATCTTGCACACAACTGCCTCCATCATGTCCATTTGACGTTGGGTGACGTCTAGGGTCACAAGGGTGATTCTTTTTCCCTGGTGCAAGCCTCTAGTGTCTCTCTTCCCCTGGTTGGGGGCACAACATCCATCTGGTGGGATTTTTAGCCCCATGGAGGTCCGAGCTAATCATCTCCCCATATGTACCTATCCACTGGGCATGGTCTTGCAACAACAAGAAGTATGCCCTCCATGGGCTCATAAGTCACAGGGATCATAGCAATGTCAATCACATCTAATAATCAAATTACCCAAACATGTGCATCAAAGCCCCCTTTACCCAGACAAATTCTCAAAGACGTTATTCAGTTTAACAAGCCAGGTTTGGAGAGGGTCTCAAGATATCCTATTGGGCTAATTCTCCTCAAGTTTGGGGTGTTTCCCAGGTGAAGACCAATCTAGGTCATGTAATTGTATGAAATGGTGTACGGAATGTTTGGGCAAGGGGTGCAGTGATAACATGGAAATGTAGGTCTTACATGTGGGTTCTTTTGTAGAAGGTTGTTGATGATTACAGCTTTGTGAGACATCCTCTAGGATACAGACTTAGTGAGTCGGCCTATGAGAGAGCCCATGAGTTGGGTGTGCCCATGAGATGGGTGTGTCGTCCCTCTCTGAGACTAAGATGGAACGTTGTGTGCCCCTGTGTGGGGTGAGAATGCCCATGAGATGGGTGTGTCGTTTGAGATGAAATGATGTGTACCCCTGTGAGGGGTGAAGGAGCCCATGTGATGGGTGTATCATTCTCCTCTGTGTAGAGAGTTGAGACGATGTGGTACTCTAGATGATTCTCCTGTGAGACTCAGTGAGATAGAGATCTGTTGAGTAGGATGTCCCTGTGGCTGAGCACAGGTGGATGTGCCCCTAGTGGCTAAGCACTAGTNTGAGTAGAATGTCCCTGTGGCTGAGCACAGGTGGATGTGCCCCTAGTGGCTAAGCACTAGTGGGTGTGTGAGATCCCTTGCTTCCAAATGATTCTTCTGTGAGACTCAGTGAGATAGAGATCTGTTGAGTAGGACATCCCTGTGGCTGAGCAGAGGTGGACGTGCCCCTAGTGGCTGAGCATTAGTGGGTGTGTGAGATCCATTGCTATATTGTCTAAGAGTAAGATTTACCTGTAACCCTAATTGTGATGTAAAGGGTACAGGTCGGCCGCACCATAAAGTGAAAGATAATTAATGGAAAAGATAATTAATATTGTAATTATTAATTATATTCTGAGTTATTGAGGTCGGCCCTGTTGTGCCAATAAACACCACTTTTGATGTGTTAAGTCTAGTATAAATAAAGGTGATTTCCCCATTGAGGAAACACAACACACATGTGATTTTGGAAATTTCAGCAAGTACATATTCTAGGGCTGAAGTGCGCACCTCTCTTGTGCGCTAGCTTCTTGGTTTTGGAGAGCACCTTTTTGTGTGCTAGGTCTATGGTGTGGGAGGTCTTTCTCTTGAGAATTTAGCAGAGGATTGTTGGGTTTTCTTCCCTTGTTGAGAAGGGTTTCCCAGGATATTTCTTGTGTTCTTATGCATGGTATTTCTTCTTGTTATCTTGGTTATTGCAGCAATTGTGAATGGCGTAGCTGCATTTTTTTATGGTTCAAGTAAATGCTAAAATTGAAATAAACCTCGTGCTTGAGCCTAGCATAGTCAAAATTCAACATGGTATCAAAGCATAGGTCTTAAAGAATCTATTGCACAAGCATTAAAGCAAACCGTCCTCCCTTCTGTAGAATCGTATGACCCTCCTAGGGTTTCCAAAAAATCCGTACGACCCTCTCTTTTTGGGCATTCTAACACTTTATACTTGGACATTGGGGGAAAAATTGGCATAGGAGAGTACGGCCTCCTTCAGTGCACCTCCAAAGACTCTGAAAATGCAATTTCGAGAATTTTGGATTTTTGGCCCTAGGGTTTCGCAATTTTATGCAGAAATTTCAAATCTAGGGTTTCTATAGCTCATTGAAGAAGATTTTCAGCTCACCAGTGTTCTTCTGAATTTCAAGGCTTATTGTTGGCAGTCATAAGCCCAACAAAACCTAAGTTTTCTAGCCTAGCCTAGTCGTAAGGTTTTCTAGCCCAGTTGGCAAGGGTTTGTGAAGAATATGAAAAATATGATGAAAAAAACCTTGGTGGAAGATAGGCTTGATGGATCAAGCAACTTCAGTTCCTGGAAGTCAAGACTTCAGGTCACCCTTGAAGAGGAAGACTTATTGTGGGTGATACACAAAGATTTACCAGAGACAACTACCGATGAAGATAAGGAAGAAAGGAAGGTGAATATGACGTCGTCAATGACCATGTACCTGTCATCCTGAACCGGCCCATCCAAAACCTCACAAGCGAACTTGTTCTTGGAATATTCCACCAACAAATGGGATTTCCAATCCGTTGAAACCATTATCAAAGAACATGCCGCAGGTCTCCTAAATAATGCATCGGCCACAATGTTCTTCTTCCTCTTGACATACTCTATGTCGAAATCGAAGGTATGCACCTTCGTCACCCATTTTTGTTGGCGCTCATTGAGATCCTTCTACTCAAGGAAATACTTTAAGCTGTTATGATATGTTTTGACTACGAACTTGCTAACCACCAAATATTGTCTGAATTTGGTCAAGGCATGCATGATCGCGAGCATTTCCTTGTCATAAATAGAGTATAGCCTCTCAAGCTGACTGAGCTTCCTGCTCTCGAATACGATGGGGTGTCCTCCCTGCATCAAAACTGCCCTGATGCCCTTGTCGGATGCATCACACTAATACAAATGACAAAGTGAAGTCTGGTAATGCTAACACTAGGCATGTGCCCATGACTTCCTTCATGTGATCAAAGGCTTTCTGCGACTCATTTGTCCAGATGAAGGCCCCCTGTCTGGTGAGATCTGTAAGTGGTGCTCCCAGCTGAGAAAACCCTTGAAAAACCGCCTGTAATAGCTGCATAGCCAAAAAATGCTCCTCAACTCTATCACATTCCTGGGCGTTGGCCAAATCCAGAATGGCCTTGATCTTCTCCTGGTGCACCTGTTGTTAATGTTTATGCCATTATTATAGTTCTTTGCAATTCAATAGACAATAGCAACATAAGAATAAGATCACTGAGAAATACACATCCACAAGAGACACAACATTTATCCTGGGAAACCCTCTAGGGGAAGAAAACCCAGCAAAACTTCCTTAATATAAATAGTCAATATAATGCCAAGAGATCTTATGCTAAAACAAAAAGTCCTCTCCAAGATATGCACCACTCTCTCTCTCCTTTGTCGGTAACAGATCAAAACTTGTCTCTCAAACTGAGCAAGTGTGTTGTGTTCAAATGAGGCGCTAGCCTCCTTTATTTATACAAGTTCTGGCACGTGTGAAGTGTCTCTTCACTGGTAGGGCCGACTTCTTCATCTGGGTGGTAAACCCACCTTTATTATATTTCTGGGTCTTCTTATTAACTGTTGGGGCCTATTATAATTGTCTGTTGACCAATCCGCAAAAGGGGATTTGGTCCTATTACAATATCCGACATGATCAATCCACAATGGGGATTGATCCTATAAATAAAATATCAATAAGAATACTCTTTGCAGTTACATTATTTCAACACTCCCCCTTAACAAGAAGGGTATTCTTCAGCAACCTCATGCGAGAGAGAGAGGACAACATCATCAACAACATCAGGTAGGAGGACAACATCATCAATATCATCTTGGCTGGCGTATTTATAAATTATCGGAAGTTTTCTTCATCGACAACATCATCATTCACAAAGGAATGCCATCATCATCTGCATCAATATGTATCAGTATGAAAATGATACCTCATCACAGCACTAGGCTAGCCCATCACAGTACTAGACTGGCTCTATGTCACAGTTGTTAGGTTGGTAGCTCAATGCAAGTCACATCTTGCTTTTCGTCTAACAACTAGGTCAGAAGCAACGTATACATCATCTTGCTTTACGTCTAACAACTGGCTCAGAAGCAAGGAACACAACATCTTGCTTTACGTCTAACAACTAGGTCAGAAGCAAGGAACACATCATCTTTCTTTACATCTAACAACTAGGTCAGAAGCAAGGAATCATCTTGCTTTACGTCTAGCAACAAGGTCAGAAGCAAGGAACACACATCATCTTGCTTTACGTCTAACAACGAGGTCGGAGGCAAGGAATCATCTTGCTTTACGTCTAACAGCGAGGTCAGAAGCAAGGAACACACACAACATCTTGCTTTACGTCTAACAGCGAGGTCAGAAGCAAGGAATCATCTTGCTTTACGTCTAA